>VDFB02356629.1:86128-247397 GCA_007258455.2 Sequoia sempervirens | reverse complement strand
ATGCTTTTCTGTGATATTGATATAACTTTTGCATTCGATGTGAAGTCTTTCCAACAGTGGTAAGCTATGTTGATCGCTGCTATAGAGCATAATCGCATCGGGGAGACACGACCAGTGTCTCACCGACATGCGATTCTGGATGAATGACCTTTGACCACCTGGGATCTTGCGTGGCATATGTTCAACCAATCAGAGAGAACTAAAGGTGAACCATTAGCCGTTTGACTATTTGACTACCCCTGTGAACGAGATCAACAAAGCATAAACAACATAGACTTATTCTAAGATCAAAGGCGATGGAGCAGCTCGGTGAGCAATGGTGTGGGGATCTAATGGGAAAGTCTGAAGCTGCTTGTAGAGGAAGTAAACCTATGGAAATATCTTGAGCAGGAAGTAGAAGCCGTCAGTCTCGGAGATAGCTGTGAGGTCTACTGGAAAAAGGCAGATCGATATCAATGATAGTGCTCCAGGGGCATTTAAGGCAGCTCTTCAAGGAAGTTCGAGAGTGGGCACGGAGGCCAGAGGTTAGTACATTAAATGCATGGTTGCAAAAGATCTGAAGGGCCATCCCTAGAGTGATCTTTCACCGACATGGACACGGAGGATGCACATTGAATGCATTGGCTTTATTTCCAAAAGATCTGAGGGTCGACCCTTCTGAAAAAACTTATATTTTGTAAACCCTAAAACAAAGGGGTGACACTTTTAGTTTTCGTATATATGGCATTTTTGCCTCTTTTTGTAGGGAGTTCTTAGTTGCATATTTTCTACTTTTGTGACTTCTATAAGTCCTTAGAGGAAAATACTATGTTTTGTAACTCATTCACGAACATTGTATGGTAGAGTTTCACTTTTGGAGATCAATAAAGAGAGCAATTTTTGCCTTCTCAGTTATCTGTTTTGTTGAGTGTGTTGGATGATTGATATATTTACATGTGAGTTTTTCTTATTCTTTATTAATACGTCTCATTAATAGCACTTTCAAGAAGAGGAGATATGTATATTGCAGGTTATAGGTTATGCTAGTGATGCAAATAGTTTTAGTTGTGAGGAGAACTTATCATCCTTCTAGGACTGTATGTATCGTAGCTTTCCTATGAAATGTTTATGCAGTATCATATGAGTATTGAGTTATGCATATTAGATTTTATTAGTTGATTGGAAACTGTGTGTTAAGCAGTTGTACATGTTTTGAGCCAATTTGGTGCATCACCATAGGATTTCATTTTCATTTTTATGCACTCCTTCTCCCTTTTCCTTACAAAGATTAGTAGTTAAGTGATATTACCAATTAGGAAGTCGGCCTTCTCCGGAGGTTGACCTCTGTCTACAAGTAACCCACAACTTTAGAGGTCTTCCCATGTTACAGAGGTGTTGAACATCGGTTCAAGAGGGTGCAATTTCAGTGGTTAACAGGTGCAAGAAGTCTAATAGGCATAAGAATGAGTTTTGTTGAAATAAATTCCCAATTAGAACATTGTTGAGCGTTTGAACCTAGTGAGGAAATTTTTTCAAAATCTTGCAAGATAGGGTTTGAACACCTTCAGTAGAGTCATTAGGAATCGAAAATCATTGTCCTTGCATCTTGTTTATCCTCTACATCAAAAATAGTAACAAAGGGAGACAAAATAAGAAAAAGGTAAGGAGGAAAGGATGGAGATGGGGTTAATGAGGGAAGGCAAGGTATAGAGGGTGGGAGAGACCTAGAGAGGGTTGAGAGAGAATAGGGTAAGTATTGGTTAAGAGGGAAGGAGACAAAGAGGGACTGAAAGGTAAAACCTTGACTATCCATCATCGATCATAAATCATAAAATTTAAGCCTTATCAAAGTGGGGTAGTGAGAGACAAACATAAAGTAGCGAAGTTGGTGTTTTTGTTAATACATCACTATTTTGCGAGCGCCAAATTTGGTGCTCACCAAATGTTGCATTGCATTTGGTGAGTTCCAAATTTGGCGCTCACCAAATTAGCTGCATTGAGAAATACCAAGCCTAAGGTTTGGATTTTTCCTTGCGCATTAAACCCAAATAGCGCTCGCCAAATTAGCTACATTGGGAAATACCAAGCCTAAGGCTTGGATTTTTCCTTGGGCATCGAACCCAAAAGGTTGGACAACCATTTCAGGCCAAGGACATGATTTTTTAAAAGGGTAACAAAATTTCACATATTTTTGGTCGTGCTAATTGCCATGTTTGCACATCTTTCAATGCAAGTTTATTAAAAACCATGATGATGTTAGGTTCTCTCTTAACTATCTAAATATATAATTTTTTTACATTTTAATTATGTTAAGGTTTTCATCCATAACTTCTCTTGTTAGTGCCTTTGTTTTTTGTCAAAAACCAACATGTGCTAGTTTTAGAATAAATATTTACTTGTTCATCGAATTTTGAAGCAAATTAGATTTTTATAAGCTAGACTCCATTCTACATGTAATGAAAAAAAAATTGATTCATTTTCAAAAAAATTAGGGGGGAGCACGCTCAAAATTTAGCTTTTTAGGATGTGTCCACTTCAAAAATTATAAAATATTATATATTCATTAAAAAAATAGCCGAAAGAACTAGATAAACTACATGGTGTTAGCTAATTTCTCACCATTCAGATTTTTGATATTCTAAAAAAAAGTTAACAAAAAAGGGAGGCCACAATAGACGCTATGTTGTTTTTTGATAAAAACAAGACCACTTTTGGTGGACTCCCTTTTCAAAACCCTTTATCTTCATTATTTTCAAAAAAAATAGTAGCCTAGAAAGTAGACTCGGAACACTTCAACTCTTGTTCTCATTGCATCTCCAAATTTTAAGCATAACTATCTTCATTTTCTCATGAACATTAGACTTTCTTGATTTTAGAAAAAAAGTGGCATCTTAAGAGCCATTTTTGTGTCACAAATTGGTGTGCACACCCAATATAAAAAAGTAAAAATTTTCCCACTAGTCTAGGAATTATAATCCCACCAAGTTGGGGTACCAATATCATAATATATTTTCAAATTATTTTTGTTAGGTAATTTTGTTGGAAAATCAAGGTATAAGTTGCAGCAATATGAACTTAATAAAGGGGTTACAAATATGAAATTATATATTCAAGATTAGCATAAAAATATTAAGTGATTGACTATTGCAACAATGAATGAAAATCAACAATACCTCAAGTTACCAAACACAAGTGACACACGATATACATGGAGAAACCCTTGCTAGAAAAAATCCATAGCCAAAGAGATCCAATGTTTATATTAATCTTCAAGGAAGTACATCAATATGGTGCAGGAGCACCTTTGGTCCACAATGGTCAAGCAAGGTTGGTATTGAGCAAGCTTTAGATGTGATGAGTTTTTGTCCTAATAAGGTCAATAAGACCAACTTCTTTTTGTAATGAGTCATTAGGAATGGTTCTTAAGTGGTCATTATGGGGATTTTTTGAGTCAATTTATGTTAAATAAGGTCTATCAAGACCATTTAATATGTAATTTGGGTTGTTAGTGTCTTAGGTGTCAAAATATGTTCAAAGTTGCAAAAGCAAATTGTAAAAATGTTGCCAACAAAACAAAAATTGTTAAAATGCAAATTTTAGGGAATGTGAAGAGTCTTGGAATTCAAAAAGTGGTTGTAGATGTTGGACAATTAGAAACTGATTTTAAAATGCATTTAAATCCTCCAAAGGCTCGAACAAGAGGTTGTTGAAGTTTGTGTTGCAAACTCTCATTCAATAAACAACATTTTCTACATATTTTATTGGTAATTTGTACTTTGTTGATACTATACGGTCTCGTACAAACTCCAAATGGTATGAATTCTTTGGGGTTTTTTAAATACATGAATCTTATTTCATTTGATTCTATTTTGTGAGTCTAGCTTTGGATTTGGTGGGAGATTTCATCATTTTCCTGAAAGTACCCTATTACACAAAATAAGGGTTTTGATTGAAGTTTAAAACCATGAATTAATCAATCCACCTACTGTCAGCCCCTATAACTTGGTGGATTGATCTATTTTTATGTAGGCATAGATTCTTTTAAGGATTTGAAGAACAAAGGGACAAGTTGTAAGAAAATGGGTGATGCCCTAGGGCAGAGTAAGGTTATTTTCTATGTGAAATGAAGGTGTCTATGTTGGGTTTTGATGAAATAGTGATGGAATGGTCCATGTAATGTATTTGTGAGTATTTGCAGAGTATACATGGGGTGTTGGATGCCTTTTTTGGACAAGATGAGCCTGAGTGCTAATATTTTCAATAAACCCTAAAGTTTTGCATGTTAAAGGAGGGTTTCATGGTGAAGCACACTAGATGGTATAAATTTGCAAATTGGTGTGAGATTATATTGTTTTGAGTCACAATTTAAGACTTTCCAATGATTTTGTGAGTTTTTCAAGTGTTTAAGAGGTAGTTCCTTTGGAAAATAGGGCTAACTGAATAGCCTTGAAGTAGGACAGTTTATTGGTTCTTGATGTTGATTCAAAGAAACCCTATGGGATATTTTGGTATGTTGTTTAAGAGTCTATGGTGAACCTTTGTGGTGTTTGATAGGCCATTGTATGGCCATCTCTACAAGATATCTTCATTGGTTGGTTATTGAAGGCTACAAGCCTTAAGGAGGGTGTTTGAGTCAAGTTGAGGGACTTGTGTTATAAGAAGTTGTTTTCTGATTGAGATTGGTCATTTTTAAGTTGGTGAGAGTCTTTTATCCACCTTGCTTGCATCACAATACAACAATCCTCTTTGTAGTTCGGTAGCACTTCGTTGCTTTGACAACCTGCAAACAAACTCTTACAAACCACCATCTCAAGGTTCCAATATATAGAAGTTTGTGGAGAAGAACACCGCAAATGGTATCCCAAACAACAAGAAAAACCACCTGAAGAAACCCATGCCCCCTTAGTGGACAACCCATAAACAAAACATGGAATAAAATATTAAATTATCACATGCCCTTCACATTGACGCCTAACCCATATCCAATCAGAATTGGTCAAACTCGAGTCCTTCATAACTCACTGATGGTTGCATGCAATAGCATGCACCAACCCAGAACCCGAACTCACCTTCACAAAGTTGGACCAAGAGGAATATCCTCCCAAAAATTTTGTAATCACACCATAAAGGGTCCACCTCTTGAATGCAATTACAATTTATCATAGGAAAATAAATAATAAATATTTTGTTCCTTATGTTCCCTAGAACACTGTCCAAAGAACGTGGAGACACATAAATCAACTTAGAATAGCAATTATAATGTCACCTATCCTAACATTCTCACACTTGACATTATACATTGCAATTACATCCATGAGATACAAATAAAACATAATCAAGTATAGTGATCAAGTCCATGGCCTTCCTCTAGAAGTCCTATCTGTGGTCACCGGCTTCAATGCAGAGAATCAAGAACATTGTCCAAAGTGTCAACCTTCTCAATAAACCTCTATGTTTTAGAAAACTTGAGAAGATTATTTATCCTAGCTCTTTGAATCCTTCTCCTCTCCAAGCTACCAAGCTCTATTGCCTCTTTCCCTAGAACCCCTTGAAAACCAAAAGATGCAAGAGTGACTCAAAAGATTCGACCTAAATCAAAAGCTTCCTCCATGCTTAAGCAAAGTTCTATTGTCTAGATATAATTAACCTAGGATTAGGTGTTGATTTTACTTTACCAAAATCCAGTCTTTTCGCTTCCCCTAACTTCATCACCTATTTTCTAGGCCACTTTTCAAGGGTCTAAACATTTTCAAAACAATTAAAATACTTTATAACATGACCCCAACCCATAGATTATCATATTAGGGGTTTAATTTTACAAAAATAATAAAGGAATGGACTTTAAAAGGCATCTAAATTTCTCCTTCAATTTCAAATCCGAAATTTGATATATAAGGAATCTAATCAACACCCACTTATACAAATCAACACAAGGGATATAAATGATCAACACAAATCAATATATACATATTTACATAATTCTTGATGCTCTCAATAGGCCTACATATATAGGGAAGACACAACAATGATTTTGAGACTCCACCAATTGCATTGGTCATGGGCTATTAACCATAACTTACATGCAAGTTTCATATGTCCAAAGAAGATAACCGAGCAAATTTACCATTAAATCGTGTGTAACATAAGTGTTTCATATTCAATCTCAATATCGAAATACATAAAAGATAATCATGCAATGTAACTTTATCATCTAAAACATATTTGCAAATAATTCACATGATGCATAGAATTTTAACCATATCCATAATGTTTCATCCTTTCATAATAATTTCATAATGAAATCCATTTGTAATGATATCTAGTGCAAATTGTAAAATTCAAAAGTAATTACAACAGTACATTACCTTAATTTACCAAATCACCAATCCACTAAGTTCAATATAACATCAATGTGTCATAGTCCATAATCATAGATGGCATAATCAAGAGTATCATAAGAAATGAGACTATCAAAATATAGTGTGAATAAGAAAATAGTGGGTCTAATATTGAAGGTCGAGGATACCACATGACACATGCCTTAGGTCAAGAGTTGAGGAGTCAAGGAAAGACATGCCAATGGAGAAAAGTCCCAAATTGTGATAAGGGAAAAGGAAATAATCTCGAACCAGAAAGTTTGAAACCCTAACAAAATGCCCACAAATAGGAGTTTGGACACAAAACCCTCTAGACTAAGAGAAATTAAGACCAAAGAAGTTGAGATCAATTAGACTTAGCTCACCAAGAATAAGGGGAAAAGAGCTTTACATCCACAACATAAATCTTATTAAAAAAGGGACATTACAAATTCATTTTAAACTTTGAATTTAAAAGCTTGAGCATCAAAACTATAATTATAGACTTGAAATCAATTTAAATATGTACTTATGGATGTAACCTAAATTATAAAATAAAAGATTACAAATCAAATATAGATTATTTAAATATATAAAAAATTAATTTAATTTAAAATTATATTATTTACCAACTTGTATGAAGAGTCATACACTTATCCATTATTAAGTTAAAAATACATGAAAAAAAATAGAGAGTCCAAAAAGAGGAGAAAAGTGAAACGTATAATGCTAATCGAGAACAAGTGAGTGGATGTTGGTTTGTAAGTGTGTATAATTTCGCACCCAACTTTTCCAATGAGTTTGTGTGTGTATATTTTAATGCTTTAACACAAAGCAAGTGGAGTAATCTCACAATGGAAGATAACGTATTAACTAAAGGCTTGAAAGTGTGTGACACTTAGAAAGTAAACTTTATAAAAAAAATAATAATAAGAGTACCTAATATTTTTTCCAAATGAAAAATTCTAGCCACAATTCATAGTCAACTCATCTCATTCCTATGATTTGTATTCCATGCTTGTTTGTGGTTGAGTTGGTAATCTTTCCAACTTTTCTAGTAACTCCAAACTTGTGGGAATCTGTGTAACATGTAAGAATTGTCTCAAGTGGACCTTACATTCCCCACCATCATGTATTTTGATGCTCATTGTCAATTATACATAAGCCCATCAATTTTATCTCAAAAATAATGTATTCCTTATAAATATTAAACAAAATATAAATAGGAAAAATTACCATTATAAACCAACAGCACCGAATGCTTGCATATTTACTCCAATGAAAACATAAGTGCTGCAAATTAATATTATCACTTTTCTACAGTATAGCATACGTTACCCCTCATCCGAACAGAGCACTGAGGGAACTGTAATGAAGGCTGATACACATTAGTTGTGACATGACACACCCGAGACAGAAAACACAGGAAAGACTCCATGTTGACAAACAAATAATTTCATCAATCAATCAATCAATCAATCCTGGTGATCCGTTCGAATTTGGTATGTTTCAAATCACAGAGAGATGAAAGCAGAACGCTTTTCAGAATGAATTCATTTCGAGAAGATAAGTCCTCCTTTGCAAGAGGGCCCTGACAGCCGCCTTGTAAGGAGCTTCTGCATCGAAAGCAGTGGCAATGAAACCCTCGCTTTCCTTGTTGGTGGAAGTGCTATCACTAGTCGGTCTAATGGTAACCAGCGTCGCACCGTGCATTACAACGCCAGGGAGAGCCAGAGTGCGCGCATACCGCAGCTTCATATTTAATGCGGGAATCTGTGTCCTGTTTGAAGATGCAGACGCTGCCAAGGGATTTAGACGGAAATTCCTGAGCTGCTCTCTTCCCAAACAAAGAGTTCCCTGCCCGTCTGCGTCAGTTAAAACCAGGCTGTGGAGCGTAGGATGGTCGCAGATTATCTGTTGCAGTAAGAAATGCCTTGCTGAGGCCGCAATGAGTGAACTGATCGTCCAGACAACTCGCAGTTTGAGGCCTCCGTTTGTGTAAAACGACTCGGGAATGCTGCCGTTGTCATCGCGCTCTTCGCTTTCATCATCTGAAGCAGCGGCGCTGGCGTTAGGGCTAGGGCCAGGGCTTGTGTTTGTTCTCAAGCCTTTCGAGGCCGCGCCTAATATCACACAGCTTTCGAGAGTGCTTCCGAATTCGGCCTTCCATTTGAGAAGAACTCCTTCCTCGAGGCCGAGCTCTCCGGCGGGGAGCTCAATTCTCAGGTGCTGAATTTCCTTGAAGTTTTTCAAAATCTCGCCGGGGAAACGCGGAGAAACTTGGCCTAACATGGCCTTTCTCGGTCCGATGAGGTGCTGCAGGGCCTGCAGCGGCTTAACTATGCTGCCAATCATGAGTCGAACGATATGGCCCAAGAAGCCCCTACCTCTACCGCTCAGGTCACTCTCCTCGCCGGAAATTACACAGTCGACTTTTACGACAACATTTTCCGCCTGCGGAGCCAAGGAGTAGAAGCGCCTCGACACGGCGCAGCAACGGCCTAGGGCTTTTACGTCGGCTATTTTGTTGAAGATTTCCAGTAGCAGGGAATCAGGAAGCCGATCCAGATGATCTGTGGACGAAACATGAGAAGAAGAAGAAGAAGAAGAAGCAGCAGTTGAAGCCGTGCCTCTGCGCGCGCCTCTCTGCTGGTGGCGGTCGCGATCGTGAGCCAGTTCTAGTTGCATTTCTGCTATGTTTAAAATCCTTAAACCTGGATCAAGATGAGAAAAATTGAATGTTCAAAGCTCGCAAAGCACGGTTATTTTCATGCTTTTGCAAGATGCATCTTGCCTTCAAATATTTCCAAGGATCTACCGGCCATTGCTTTTTCTGCACTTGAAGGAATCCTATAACCTTACTCTCTCTTTATCTTGAAACTTTTGCAGGCTCGAAAAGGCATGCGATAATTTCCCCCACTTGATAATAAATTTTCTTGCAGAAACAGTATCTCCTCCTTTTGACTTCAGGATCCTCTCTGCTATTAATAACTTTTTGCTCCGTTATGAAAGAGCTCCTGTGCTCCTGAAGAAACCTTGCGAAATCCCCGAGCCGTTGAATTCTTTGCACTATGAAATGCTGAAACTATGCATTCCTATGACTAAGCAATCGAATCATCAATTGTCTCGGGAAGAAAATGATCCTTTCACAACAAAATCCACGTATGCGCTGATCTTTTATCTGCAAGCAAATCTCTGTAAAACTACAGCCAATAATACAAAGAAACTGCTCCAGTTTGTCTTGCTATTAATTCACGTGTACCTTGCTCTCGTATGAATACGCTGAATAAGCCAAACACAACTTCAAACCTTCAATCTGTCTCCATCCACGTCATCAATTGACGACACGCTTCACATTTCAGAAAAACGGGCACTATTTTCTCGAGTCCGTCAACAGCCGCCCTTAATCACAAATCACTAGCCTTATCTTATAGCCTTCCCCTACAATTTTCCAAGAATCTCAAGCAATTTTTTTAAAGAAGAAATCATTTTTCACATTTCACAAAGAAAGCTCCAACGACTAGGCCAGAGGCCCTGGCTGCCGCGTCACTCACGCGTTTCGAACCCGCAACCTATTTCACAACTTTCTATAAATTTTCCATCCAATAAAAACAAAAAGGTACAAAGCCTTGATTTTTCAGCCGTCTTTGTTGAAAATTGAAGCCAGTATTGTCGACAGGACTCGCCTGAAAAGACGAGCTCCGCTAATTCGGCGACATGCAGATGCAGACGCTGCCGTAATTAAGACCAAACAGGCTGCCTCTGGTCTTTCCAAATCTGGAAAAATCAAAATGAAATTCCTCGACTGCGTTGCCAAAGGCTTTCTCAACGCGTGGCTAGCCATAATCCTGGGCATTTACGCCACCAGATTCATCACCGCTGATAAATCTAATTTCTTCCTCTCTAGATTTGGCGACATCTCCGTCAGATTTGACCCGAATTAAAAATCATTTCCTCGACCTGAATTTGACGGGCACCTTGCCTGTCAATTGGAAATTTGATGACGATTACTTCATTTGAGTCATTTCATACGGATCCCTATACAATAATACCACTTGATGAAGAGTACGTCTTAGAAAATTAATGGGAAAATATATAGGGAATTTTTGAAGAGATGGTCAAGTCAAAGATGGTATAAATAGTTATAGGGGATTTTGGATCAAATCATTTTTTAGATTGAATTATCCATTATTTATTCTAATGGATTTCTAATGACGCATTAAAAATATTTTTTTATCTCCTTTATCTAGAAGGTTTTGAAAAAGGATTGGCGTCTAAATATCAACAAAGATTAGGTAATTAAACTTTTGTCTAAAGATAAACGAATGAGGATACTATTTCAGCTCTATTATTTTAGTAAATATTTTTTATAAGATTATTGTTAAAGGCATATGTAAATAAAATGAGTGGTTCAAGGTATTATAAGATTAGGACAAATGAGTTTTTTTTTAAAGAAGATATGTTTTCGGAAATTTGATTATTGCATGGAAAATTTGTGAATGGATCTAATAGTCATGTTAAAATATTTTGTTGGTCAAATTAGATTTTGACAAAGTCTATAATAGAACATGCAAAAATTCATCATCAAAATGATGCAATAACTTGATTTTGGTCCTTAGTTATACAATTGTGTTCAAAGTATTTTCAATGATGCCTATATGCACATAGTAGTTAATAGCTCTACATTTCAACATTTCCTTTTAAACACTCCATTAGACTTGGATGCATGTTATCACCATTTTTATGATGCTTTGTATTATTTATTGCAAAAAGTCAAATAGTTGTAGTTTATATATGGCATTTCCAACACTTCAAATATTGTGTTGATTAATTCACACTTTGTTGACAATAGTTTGTTTTTCATATAAAAATTTGAAAGAGAGCTAAATAATACTTTAGAAATTTAAAATTGATATTGCTTTATTTCAAGATCCCAATTAACTCATCATAATAATTCTTAATGTCCTAAAATGGCCTCATTGCTCAGTGGACACCCAAATATTGGTAACAAATAAAACATAGTGAAATTACTTGGTATCTTGGCATCCCATTTGGTATGGGGCTATTTTTTATTGAAATGTGGAATTGGTATGTCAGTAGACTTTAAATACATTATTTTTATTTAATAGGGGCAACAAATTTTTTTCATTGCCAAGAAAAGTTCAAGGGGCAAATAATTTTTTTTGGCCACAAATGTATCCTTCTCGTTTTGTTGGATGTTGTCAAACAAGTATAAAGACTTAAGTAAACTAATATGATAATTTATATGGACTAAATGGGATAGTATTGTTGGTTGTAGAGTTATCTTTTGGTCTTAATGCATACATTCTAAAGCTAAAAGTGGTCTTCGTATTATTGATCCTAAAACTCAAGGAATTTATTTAGTTGCTAAATAGATCACTAGAGTTATATCAAGGGTGACAAATCATGAATTTTTTTACCGAGACATAGACTTGCTACCACTATCATCAAAGGGAAATGACAAAAGGTTAATTGCCTAGCTAAGATTCTCCTTGTACCTTATTTGCAAATTAGACCTCATTTCCTCACCAATCTATTTAGAAAGCGTGCCAAGAAATATGTCAATTTATAAATTGAAAGGATTCTTCATTAAAACATGGCTTTTACTTTATCAATTCTTTTGTTTATTAGAATAAGCATGTCCAATTTTAAGGAAAATCATTGCTCGTGATATTTCACAAGCAAGCTTATCATTTTTTTAAGAAAGGTGTTAGATAATTTAGTGGTATATGAGATCTATCTTCTTTGCAACAATCTTCTTGGTTAGTAATCAAAGAACAATTTGAGTAGAATAATAATTACAATAAACTTCTTGTGTTGGGCATTTTTGAGTTCCATCTAGCTTAACTACCAAATTATATACCCCACTCCCTTGTAATTTTTTCAAAGATTGGGATTGGTGAATCTTCTTTGCACTTTTTATTTTTTCCCTTAAATCAAATATTGTAGTCTTTTTCCCAAAATACTCTTTGTTCTATATGTCAATATTAAGTGGAAGTATAAATATATTTATAAAATATTGATCCAAATTGAGTGTCAAACATAGACGTATAAGATTGATTTAGATGCTCACATGCTTTCTTGGAAATTTTGCATTACAAATTATAGTTTAGTGAGAGATTAAGATGTTTTCTTGGTTAACTAGTTGATTTTTTTTGTCATGCTAATGTAACTATGAAACACTTACATTTTGGGGCCACATGTTTGTTAGAAATAATGACCGAATTTTTTTATAAGCTTGCCTACTTTAGTTGGCCATCACCTAAACTAGAAAGGGGATTTATTTAGAATAGGGTTGAATAATAATGTAGTTGTTGATTCAATTAGACATGTTATCTAATTACAAATTTATGAAGAAGGGGGTGTTATGTTGAGCTTTCTAATTCTATTAATTTAGAAATTACAATTTCAATGTTTTAGCATTTTTTGCAAAAAAATCAATTATAAATAATTTCGTAGAACAAAAAAGAGATTTTCCTACTAGGTTGTGCAAACCAATTGTTAAATTTATCATCTCCAAACCAACCAACAAGGATTACAAAATATTTTCAACAATAAATTTAATTCATTCATACCCATAGAAATATAAGAAATCAAAGGCAATAGAATCCTACACTAAACCTTGACAAGAGTGATGTACATAAACTTCAAAATTGATCTAAGATTTAATTACAAAAAAATGCTAAAATACATATACAAAAACATGAACAATCCAAACCATTATATAGTGATTCACTGGGGGGAATTTTAGGTAAAAAATCCCACGCCCTAAAGCATTTGAATGTACTATTCTACAAAAAAAAGTTGTAATACACTCAAGCAAAGAATTTTTTTACAAGAGTATACTCAATAGTTAATTCTAAAGTGATTTCAATAACATTCTAATTCTCATATTAAAACTATCTTAACACAAAATGCTACAACTCTCAAGCACTAATTTATAGAAGATACAATACAAGAAACCACCAAATAGAAACCCAAAACCTTGGGAAAATACTACCTGTAAATATGGCACCCAAATTGGGTCAAAAAATCCAACACCCCACATAATGGAAATTCAAATCCAACAAAAACAGTAGATTCCTTACACCTATTATAAGTTGTCATAAATTGTATCTCATTCCCCAAAACAAATGCTCCATTGTAGGCTTCATAATATCTTCAAAAGATGCTTATGACATGCATCATAGTTATCATAAGATTCCAATGTAAGTTCCCCTAACTTTACTCTCTTAAAGGTCATAAGATCCATCATAAAATCTATCATAGGAACTCACAAATAAGGCATCCAATATCTTCTCAAATTTTCTATTTAATTTCATTTTACAACAACTCAAGCTATCTAACACATAACACACCAAGTGTCAACCCAAAGAGGGATGTCTCATTTCCAATATACAACCAATTAAATACAAAAATAATAATAATAATAATAAAAGGTTAGGAACTTGCAAAGGTTGAGACACCTTAATTCCCAACAAGAAAGATGGTATGATCTCAGTTGATGCTCTAGATGACAGATCAATATTATTATTAATATATTTAATGATCTTATTATAGTCTTACAAGGTGCTCCCCTTCATTTGTTTACTAATTTCAACTAATGTATGCTTAGTTTTTGTACAATACTTCTAATCAACACACTATTCTAGTGGATTTTATTACCTCTTGAATTATTACTATTATATATTATAGTTTTGGTACTTTGATTATTTGCAACCTTCATGGCTACCTTCTCTTTTGTAATTATGTTTTTTTAATGCAATATATACCTCAAATGTTTTGAATGTTAGTTAAAAGAATAAAGGACCACATTCACCTATGTCTATGAAGATACACAAATCAAATAAATTAATTTTATATCAATTCAAATACTCAAGTGTTTAATAGATTGACTTACAAAGTTAATTAAAATAAAAATTAGAAGTGTTTTGTAATTGAAATAAGTGGGATTAGAGCATTGAATGATTAATTGATAGCATCACATTTTAATTTGGTGTTTAAAAGGAGTAACAAAAATAAGAGACATGGTGTTTCCATAATCCATGATAATAAGCAAGTGTGCTTTTAGGTTTAATTATATATATTCATTTTTTTGATACTTTACAAGAGTAGCAAATCAACTTTCTAGGGCTATTGTTTATTGTTTTCAATTTATACACTTTTGGGGGGTTAATCTAGGAGAACTGTCTATTTGTGACATAATGACAATCAAAGGCATATTTTTTCACAATTCATAAAAGTTAGTCTTGAAAGTATTTTTAAATTCAAGTGTATATTTCATCATATACATAGTTGAATCCAATAGCAATTTTGTTGCAATGACAATTATTTAACGTATTTATAAATATCATCAATCCCCAAGATACTTATACTAAGGAAGAACAAAGTAAACAATTATTCATTAGGCAAAAAAAATAGAAAGTGAATACTATCATGTACAAGGACAAGTTTGAGCCCAAACTACTAGATTGTGAATGTAAACTTCCACTACATCACAAAAATTCTCTAAAAGTGTGTTTAGATTGACACAAATTTAAACATATTCATTATATTAAAACTACACTTACAAAGCATTCTAAAATCTTTATTAATTAATCATCATTCTTAAATCATCAAACTAAACACTTCCATCCTATTTATTTATTTTCTAATAATGACAAATATGATCATCAAAATTCCATGAACCAACTATTAATTATTTAGTGTAAGTTGATTTATACTTATTTGTAGATATTTCTTAAGCTCAAGGAAAGATTATTTTCCTTTAGAATAAAACATTTGTTTATAACGAATTTATAAGGTTATCTTTGTTGTTCTAGTTTCATTCAATTGGATATTTTAGTGTTGGTTTTAGATTTTTTGGGAGGTTACTATTATATATTTTTTAATAAATATATTCTATTTGAATTAGCACTAATAAAAAGAAAATAGTACAACATTCATAGAAAAAGGAGGGTGGTAGAAAGGAACACTCATGAGTCCATCATAAGGGCATGGACCTAAAACATTTAACAACAAAAAAGGGTTGATCCCATAAATACAATTAAGTGGTTGTGGCTATGCCAAGCAAAGGAGGATCTTGATCATTGAAGGCTTCCCCAAAACATTACTAGTGGTAGAATCATCAATGGGCTCCCACCTAGTGAGAGCATTGTCTTCTACGTTCTTCTCAAGAGGTGGTCGAGTGTAAATTGGAGAGATGACAAGCAACACACAGGGAAATTTGTTGGTGTCCAACCAACTAGTGTCTTGTCAAGGAGAGGGTGGGTGTGAGGGCTAAGGCCATCCTCCATGGGTAGCATAGTCCCTGGGATTTCAAGGAATAGGACCATGAGAGAAAGACCCACAATCTCCATGACTATCCCATCGAGAAGAGTGGCTACATCCATGCCAAAGCCCACGAGGAGATGTGGAGTCGGGAGGAACTTGAACAATAGTATAGGGGCCATTACCCTAGTGATCCAACAACTCTTAGAGATGCACAACCTCAAGTGCATCTTTGCTAGCTTGTACCTCAATTTGCATCAGAACATTAGAGCGAATCATAGCTTTAAAATACAAAGAAAAACATTTATTAGCAGTGTTGTGGTTTAACAAAGCAACATTTCTATCTTTCCAAGTGCTGAATAAAATTTTGACCCTAAAAGTGTGCCAAATTTGAATAAACTTGTGAGGGAGGCAAGGCCAATCCCTAAGAAGAACCATGTGCCACAAGAAAGGGGTAGGTCTGAAGGGCTTGAAGAAGTCATGAATCTAGTTCTATGCTTCTTGAGCCCGAGGATAGAACCAAAAAATAAGCTCGAGGGATTCCATGTGACCACAAAACAGACAATTCGAGTGGGAACGTCCATATGAGTAAGACGGGTTCTTATAGAAAGACCTTGACAATAGACAATTGTTAATATATTTATCTTTTAGTCTTTTTACTTCTAAATTGTGTATTAATTAATCTTTGTTAGACTGTCCTCCTTATCTTATGTATCTTCTCACAATCTTAAAGTTCATATTACTCTTTATATAATATAAAGAAAAGAAAGGAATTCATAGGGCTGAAATAAAAAATTTAGCTGATTATATAATTCATGGTTACGTAACAAGCCATCAAGTAAAATTGTACAGCCCAACAAAACTGAATTGTAAAAGCTACGTAACGGTCTTAGACCGTCAAATTCCAGACTCCAATACGTATCTGATTCATTTTACACCCTAATTGCACATCGAGAAAATTCTGGCGATACGTTCTGTTCGCCGGCTTTACGGGCCTAAACCTAGTGTACGTGCTCTGGCGGCTGCTCCTGACACGTGTCAGTATTGCAAGGCAAGTACCAACGTTAAGGAGTCGTCGTGGTACTTTTCTTGTGAGGAAGATAGGCCAAGTCGACGCGGCGGCGCAAAAGGACCGAGTCCTTGGGCGTGGACAAGTAAACTCCTAAACGATGTTTTCTTATCAGCCAAGCATTTCAATTCTAAAGTCCGACATATACAGCTGGGAAAGTGATCTGATTAGACTTCAACTACCTCGACAAGTCTCAGTCATGGATTATTTTATCTTTGACATTTTTGTTCCAACCTACATATGCTTGCATTGCAAGTGGCAGAATGATCTGTGCCGCATTCAGAGATGTCATCATGATTCAGATTTTGGTTTCTTGCTATTGGATTAAGCTACCTACACAACTGCGTTGCAACCATGAGCATCAAAAGAGGTGTCTTGTGGTGCGGAATGATGATGTAAACAAATCATACGTATATGCAATCATTATGTGAACATAATCTAGATGCAATGAGTGCTAAGTAAACCATTCATTATCATGAGAGATGGGTTCTTGTGAACCACTACTCATGAAACATGGGTCAATGAGTTTGACTCATAGTTGAATCTTGAGTAGTACTGGGATGGGTGACCTCCCGGGAAGGCCAGTGCTTCACCTTTGGGAGCATCACCTAGATGCAGCGAGTGCTAAGTGGACCATTCATTATCATGAGACATGGGTTCTTGTGAACCACTACTCATGAAACATGGGTCGATGAGTTTGATTCATAAAACTACATGGTTGAATCCTGATAGCAATATCATAATTTGACACACTGTGGAAAATACCTCCTACTTATAAAAATCATACGTATTTAAATATAGATTGTCTACATAGCTACAAATAAAATTGTCTTTCGTGATCATGAGTAGTAACATAGGTCTAAGAGATCTGAAATGATGATGCAAACAAATCATACGTAATTAAATTCAGACAAAGCATACTTTCATCAATATGGACATTGGAAATCTAATGTCTTTAACAATTCCTTTCTTTGAGGCCCTTTCGCTTTCCTATTAAACTTTAAGTTATTGTGTCTGTTCCTATCTTATGTGTAAATCTCACCTTTTTGTTTTCTTAAATTATGTCCAAATGAACACCTAGTTAATGGGTATGCTTACTTTTAGATGACCCTCTTCAAAATAGAGGTTTCCTAGGAAATTAAGCTTTTTCTTTTATTCATAGATAGTGCCCACCTAATAGGGTAGCCATGTCTTTTTCTTCTTCTACCACAAACTTTGAATCAAAGGCAATTAATTGGTGGGAAATTGTCTTCTTAAATTATGTCTAAATGAACACCTATTTGAGGAGTGTGTTTACTTTTAGACAACCCTCTTCAAGATAGAGGTTTCCTTGGAAATGAAGCTTATTTCTTATTCATAGACATGTTGCCTACCTAATAGGGTGGCCATGTCTTTTTCTTCTCCTACCACAAGCTTTGAATCAAAGGCAATTAATTGCTAGGATTTCCCACCTACGAGGTTTTCGTCCTCAATATCCCAAATAAGGTTCTTTAAAACTAGAGGCTTTTACTTCATTATGAAATGAAAAATAAATAAATTTACATTAGTCATAGAGGTTTTGATGTTTTTTCCCGTGTGTGATATTGTTACACTACTTTGAAATTTCCTCGATAAAGCTAGTTTCAATCCTAAGGACCACCAATAATTTATATTTTGCTCCTAGTCATTACTACAATAGATTTACTAGGCCTAGATGGTTGATTTCTAAGTTTTCCAATTAGAAGAGTGATTTTTGTATGGCTTTCCATGAAAATGAAAGTGTCATTTATATTTTTCCTATAGGGACACCTTCCTATCTGTCCTCCTCACTCTTCCAAGCCTTTATTTCCTTTTCCATAATCATTTTGTGTCATTTTTTCATCTTTGCATTGCCTCTTTGCAAGCCCTTTCCATATTGTTGAGCCTTTCCCACTTGTTTTATCCTTCAACACCCAACCAAGTGATTTAGACTTGTAGACCTCCAAACCATCATCTACTATTCCTCTTTTTCCATCATATAATTATGTTGGCATTCACATGTGTCTACCATTGAATCTTTGTGAGTGCAAGCCTCCTTTTGGCCATGTTTTTAAGGTCCAAATCATAACTCTACCATACCTCCACAAAAGTGCTTTAGATTTGAGGTTTTTGACTCTTGTACTAGTCACCTTCAACACCTTAAAACCCATTTTGACCTAGGACAAGTTGTGTTTCCAAAACCTTTCTCCCACCTTGCTCATCTTGTATGTCTCCCTAAGCCCTTGAGCATGTATTTATAGGTTTTAATGGCTATGGAGTGACTTGACATATTTCATTTCATATTTTAGTTTTTTATGAATTTTTTTTTATCAAATTTATCATGTGGATCTAAGCTTGAAAACTCATAAGGGGATTGATTGAGGTAGCCTTTCCACCCTGCATACCCCTCCTTGCCCCCTTTAACCTTTATTTTTAAAATTTCCCATTAGTAATTTTGTGATTGTAGGTCAATTTCTAAAGAATATATAGAGAACTATAAAAAGTTGCAGAAGGAAAGTAGGCTCCAAGTTCTAGACCTCCATTAGTCCATCCTCATGAAATCTTTCCAACATTCAACTTGCATGCATTATTTCATTCGCATTCAGTAGTTCCATTCAAATTTATAGTCAATTATATAGCTTATGTTTGTCACTAACAAGTGTTCCTAAAAATTAGAGTTTGTTAAGTTGGGGTAAATATTACAAATATATTTTCAAATATGTAATTTGTTCTAATACTTCAATGATAAAATTTACTTATATATGTTTCGTAGAGAACATATCATGAATATGCAATTGAACACTTAAGGTAAATAACTTAATTAAGTAAATGTACTTTGTGTCCATACCTCTTATGGACACTCTCAAATAAATTTGGATTGGAAGTGTAAAGATTATTATGACACCTAGAAAAAGTTGTAGAAGGAAAGTAGGCTTCAAGTTTTAGACCTCCATTAGTCAATCCTCTTGGTGAAATCTTTCCAACATTCCACTTTGAATGAATTGTTTCATTCACATTGAATAGGTCCATTCACATTTATATTCAACTATAGGATTTTTGTTTGTCACTAACAAGTAGGCATCTCTAAGAAGGGTAAGTGCAAGATAATGGGGGTAGAAAATGACCAATAATTAAGAAAAAATTAAAACTAACAAAGTTCTTTAAAACTAAACACTTTTACCCCATTTTAGTATAGGAAAAATAAAATTGCATTAGTCACAAAGGTTTTGATACTTTTGCTTATGTGTGATATTGTTACACTACTTAAAAAAAATCTAGATAAAGCTAGTTTCAATTCCAAGGTCACCAATAGATTTACTAGGCCTAAGTGGTTGATTTCTAAGTTTTCCAATTAGATGAGTGATTTTTTTATGGCTTTCCATGAAAATGAAAGCATTTTTATAATTTTTCTATAGGGACATCTTCCTATCTCCCCCCTGGCTCTTCCAAGCCTTTATTTCCTTTTCCATCATCATTTTGTGTCACTTTGTCATCTCCTCATTGCCTCTTTGCAAGCCTTTTCCATATTATTGATCATTTCCCACTTGTGTTTTCCTTTAAACCCTTCATCACCTAGCCAAGTGATTTAGACTTCTAGACCTCCAAACCATCCTTTACAATTCCTGTTTTTCCATCATATAATTATTTTGTCATTCACATATGTTTACCATTAAATATTTGTGAGTGCAAGCCTCCTTTTGGCCATGTTTTTAAGGTCCATGTCATAACTCTACCATACCTCCACAAAATTTCTTTATACTTGAGGTTTTTGACTCTCATACTAGTGACCTTCAACACCTTAAAACCCATTTTGAGCTAGGACAAGTTGTGTTTCCAAAACCTTTCTCCCACCCCTGCTCATCTTATGTGTTTCCGTGAGCCCTTGAGCATGCATTTATAAGTTTTAATGGCTATGGAGTGACTTAGACATATTTCATTTCATATTTTAGTTTTTATGATTATTTTTTAATCAAATTTGTCATGTGGATCCAAGCTTGAAATCTCACAAGGGGATCGATTACAGTAGCATTTCTACCTTACATCCCCCTCCCTAGCCCCTTTAACCTTCATTTTTGTAAATTTCCCATTATAAAGTTTGTGATTGTAGGTCAATTTCTAAAGAAAATATAGAGAATTAGAAAAAGTAGTAGAAGGAAATTAAGCTCCACGTTTTAGACCTCCATTACTCCATCTTATTGGTTAAATCTTTCCAACATTCCATTTGCATGCATTGTTTCATTCACATTCAATAGGTCCATTCAAATTTATAGTCAATTATATGGTTTTTGTTTGTCACCAACAAGTAGGCATCATTAAGAAGGATAAGTGCAAGGTAATTGGAGAAAAAATGGCCAAAAAGTAAAAATAATTCCTAAAAATTAGAGTTTGTTATAGTTGGGGAAAATATTGCAAATGTGCTTTCAAATATATAATTTAATCTAATACTTGGATGATAAAATTTAGTTAAAGGATGTATAGAAGTGACCTTTCAAAGTGTTGGAAGCCTTGCAACATGAGCATGAAGTATGGATGGTTGTGTTGGTTGTTCCTATGTTGTCATTGATGTCAACATGGTGATAACTATATGGGAAGTCTGCTTGTTTTACCAGAAGTTGTTCTATGTTGGTAATACCCTTTTGTGATGGATCATGTTGATGGGTTTTTTATGCACTTCTCAACACAAGTAATGCATAGGTGCATCACCTCTCTTGAAAGACAATCTTCCACAATCAAATTACAGAACACTATCCCAAGGTTTCTAATGTTAGGTCTTGACAATGCTTGGAATATCTCAGTTGTTTCATGTGATTTGCTAGAATCACAAGGCAAACTTACAGATGAGTTGCGAAGCGTGGCAAGTTTGGTCTACAAAGGGAGTTCTTAGGATGTAGAAATGGTTGCTCAGCTGCTGTAGGTTCAAACAATAGTCTTGAACTCCTATTCAACTTCAAATTTTGCTTTACAATGTGCAATGAACCTTGTTCAAAGTCACTATTTAAAAGAAAAGTAAAAAATGGTAGGGAAGAGAGGAAGTTCCTAAACTTGAAACTATGAATGAACATTGGTCATGGAGGCTACTACAGTAGACAAACTTCCTAAACTGGGTTTTGCTTGACCAAGAGAAGCCTACAACTACACAAAACCAGTGCAATCTTCTAAAGACTGCATATTTTCATATTGCACATGCACATCATGAACATGCAATTGAACTAAGTTGTAACATTGAAGTAAAGAAGCCCAGGCTAACTTTGCATAGCAGCTTATCATCAACAAGTTCCAAAAGTATGGGCTGAAAGCTCATCAAATACCATAACAACAATGTCCATCATCATATCCATTCAAGAAACTAACAACTAAACTAATAGGGAAGTAGAACCATGCACACATAATGAGAAAATTCAAAAGAAACACCCATAAATCATGCAATGTTTCTTTCTATTGCTACAAAAAAAAATTACATTAGCTTTCCAACCCTCTACAAATGAGGGGAAGACCCCTATTTATAGTTTTCCAAAGCCCAAATGAATGGTTAGGATCAATTTACAACAAGTGGATTAGATTTGTTTACATTAGGGTTTCACCTACCCTCCATTATATTGCAATTTAAAATACAATTTTTTCTTTTCCCTATTTTGTTTTTTAGTGGTCAGTCATTGTAGCAATTTTATCTTCTAGCTGATTGCCCTTTTGTTGTAGCTGAAACTGTTCGAAAGTTTCCTTTTTATTTGATGTGTTCATAGCATCCCTCAATCAATCAAGTACACCTTGTTTGTAGATTTGCATCATTGTTAAATGGATCAGATGATCTGATGAGACAGCTCCTAATGGATCATGAGAGTTTGTTTGGAGGAAGGAAACAACCACTCCCCACAACCACCTTCAAGGCCACCCTTTGTAGTTTTTTCACTGACTTCCTTGACATAGGCCTCCTTCTAATGTCAGCTCTATTGATGGGTGCTAGGGGAAGAGGCGAGCATAAAATGAATGGTGATAGGAGCTATGTGCTTTTCCTTGTTCAACTTTCTCAATGGGCCTCCCCGATGAACCCACGGTAGGTTCCATGGATCCTGCAGCCAATTCCATATATCCTACAAGAAATGTTAGCAAAGCCCTGCAAAATCCATGTTAGATCGAGTAATTCAATGTTCAAGGATCTTAACATTTCTTTCAAATTATGATTTTCCTTTGTTTGGAGGAGAAATAACAATGTAGGCCCAAGGGTCAAACTTCCCTGGGCTGGAAGCCATTCTGGAGGAGGTCACAAAGGGACGAAAAACATGGCATTGTGGCCCACATTGATCCACCGGCACTAAATTTTCCAAGTCATGATGGGGCTCATTAGAAGGTTGGGTCATTTTAGCATGTGGGTTTGATCACCCTTGAGGTCTTGGAAATTTCAGCTTAGTCATTTTGAGTGTGGATGCAAGAAGTGGCTTGGCCATTTTGGGACTCTGTCGTTTAAAACAACATTGGTAGAGCAGCGTCCCGCAAGTGGCATCCCACCATTCGGGATCTGCGGGGTCGAGGACAATATCGCTTTATCATTGAAGCCCAAGGCGTTTAAAGGAGTGCGGGCCGAAAGGTGTGGGAGGGCACTAGAGATTAGTCGTTCGAAATGGCGAAGGTTAGACGGAAGTTCGACAGAGGAGCTCCACACTATCAGGTCCGCGAGGGGCTTAGGCATCAAGCGTTTGTTTGTTAACAGACAGTCAAATTGAAATAGAAGGGTCGGGCCCCTGTAACCGGCCGATGGGAGTCTTCAGGCATTTTGGCACAACGATGATAGGGTGGTCGTTCGTAGGCAGTTACCCGCATGGGGGAACCCGCAAAGTCCTTCACTTGGGAATTTTTTGTTTCTTTAAGCTCGGACGGAGATGACAAGTGTGGGTTCTGCGGGGTGGAGAGATGTCATGAACAGGTCGTTTGGAATGGCAAAGTCAAAACAGAGACCCACAGATGGAGGCCTGCAATAGGGAACTTGCTTGAAGTCCAACCATGGAGTTGGGACCCGCCAATCAGAAGGATGTTTAGGTTTCACCCTTTTGAGTAGTCATTTAAACAATAGCAAAAGGTCAATGGAAACCCGCAAAGGATGACCCGCGTCAAATAGGTTGTCTTTGTTCTGAGCTTCGACGAAAGTCATGGAAGCGGGGTCCGCTGGGACAAATCGGTTGTGAAGGTTCTTTGGAATGGCGAACTCATCATGACAATCCGTAGTTGAAAGTTCATAGGTAGAGGTCTGCAAAGAGCCAACAATTAGTCATTTTGGCACAAAAGGAGATTGGACGACAACGGAGCAGTCGGGACCCATATAGCGGGTGGCGAGCTTAGGTCGATAGTGTGGGAGTGGCAAAGGCAGGACAATGACTTGTAAGCGGTCACCAACACTAGAATGTCTGCATGCTACCTCCTTAACTTAGCAATTTTCAATTCATGTGGAGCAAGGCAAGAATTGGGGCTCATTCAAATCATTCTTTACTCCTTCAAGGTAACTCTCCATACTTAGTCAGATTTGCACTTACCGGAAGCAGAGCCAGGAGAAAACTAGGAACAAAAAGCTTCTTAACACAGGCGCAGTCGGGTTCAAAACCAGCCGATGGTTCCAAGTTCAACTTCCATTATGGTTTCGCTTCCACTAAGAGGGCAAGGTCGGAACTAGGGTGAACACTCATCGGAAGCGGAACCATTTCAGGAATGATTCTCATGCAAACACCTATGGAACAAGTTCATTCCCGGATCCGCTTCCGCTAGTTTATCATCAACATCTAGCAATTTTAAACACCCGATCACATCAGCTCAAGACTTGGGTCACATGAAACCATAAGGAAGCTTTAAATAAAGGGGCTTAACTTCACCCTTAATAGGACATACCCTAGCTTGCGTGATTGGTTGACTTACAAAAATTAGGGCATCAAAACCCAAATGTCAAAATTGCTAAGTCAACATGGCAATGAGATCAGAAGGAATCGTCAAGAAGATCCAAACATTTTAAAGCACAAAAGATCCCCCAAAACAAAAGCAGAATGACCAAACAAACAAGAAACAAAAGAAAACAAAAACCAACGAGAACAAGTGAAACAAACCAAGAAACAAGCGACAAAAGGAAGAGACAACAAAGGGAATAGGGGCGGGATCGGAACCAAAACCGGACCTGAAACTTTTACAAAGTTCCTAGTTTGGTTCCAATTCTGGTTCCACTCTCGACAAAATGAACAAAGACTGACAAATGGAAGGTGACAAAAGAAAGCAAGGGGAAACGAGACCAAAATGAAAACCAGACCCAGACATAACACAAAACACAAAGAAAAGCAACAGAGGTGGAACCAAAACCAGACTTGAAACCTTTACAAAGTTCCCAATTTAGTTTCAATTCCAGTTCCACTTCTAGCAAAAGGAAAGGAAACGAAGGAAAAAGGAAAACCAAAGAAAACCTAAGGGAGGAAACCAAGGCAAAGGTTGAACACATGTAAAACAATAGAGAAAAAAAGAAGACAAGAAGTGGAGCCGTAACCGGAATGGAAATCGAACCAAGAACCTATATAAAGTTCTAAGTTCAGTTTCATCCCACACCCCGAACCTGCAAAAACGAAGGAAACACGGTCCTAGGAGGAGAAAGAACAACTCCTAAGACCCAAAAAAAACACCAATGACAAACAAAAGACAAGAGGACCCACTTCTTAGGATGACATCTCTAAGACTCCTTAACATCTTGGAACTCAAATAAGGGGGCACACAAAACGAGGCGAAGGAAAAAGTGACCCGACGAAGCAAAAAGAGAGGGTCCCCATTCTGAACAGAGCGTGTCTGCAAAACATGCACAACAAATCAGTGTGTTGGTATTTGAGTCCGGAATTCACCGCAAGATCTTATATGACTTTAATCTCTTAACCATGTTTTCTTGACTCATTTAGACAATTATAACTTGGATCTTTAGACATCTTTTGTTGTGAGCATAAAGTTATCTCTGACAGAGTTTAACTTTGTATCTTACTATTGTTTTGTGTGTGGCATACTATGTGGGAGACTCCGCATTCTACTAAGGTGAGCATTCTTATGTTGCAGTTTTGTTGATAGTCTCTATGCTGGTAATATGATGGGAAACTAATGTGTTCTCAAATCTGGAAGGTGTATTCTTTGAGGATTATCTGTTGGTTTGGAGAGTTGTGTTCTAGTCTTGGACGACTCAACGTATGCAATATATTATGAAGATTAGTTATGTTTTATGGATGTTAGCCGACTTGGCATAATGCACTACGTGGATAAAATGTTTAAATCTTATATGGTGCAGACAAAGAAGGTTTTGATTGTTTTTGTGTTCATCTAATTAGGCCAACCTAATTAAGGATCAAGATATACTTGTATGTATATATAAGATGTTTTGAGGAATGAGAAGTGTATGAGAAGTGAGGAAGACACACATGAGCAGTGAATGTGTAATGAGCAGTAAGTGTGAGTGTGAAAAGGATTATGAGGTGTGTGAAGATCTAAGCCGAAATGCTTACTCCTGGTAGTGAGCCCCGTAATATTTTGTATTCGGATATAATATATTATGAGTTAACCCTCACCGTGGCTTTTCCCATTTTGGGTTTTCCACATAAAGATCCTGGTGTTCATGTGTATGGTTGCATTGACTTGTTTCTATGTTCTCTCTTACTGATTTAGTCAAAATTGTGATAATGTTAAAGTGGATTTTATTATGGTTTTATGGAATACTGATTCACCCCCTCTCTCAGTATTTCGGATGTTCAACAATTGGTATCAGATCTCGGTTCCTCGAAAGAAGCCTAACAACTTGAGGAAGGTCCCATAATTTGAACATGAGAAATTTTTCCCTCGAATGTAGTCTCTTCCAAATATTTAGAAGAAATGGAAGATCTAAAGGACAGGGTGTTGAAAGAAAATGAGTGCATTGAAAAGTTGCAAAGTAAAAGTGTTCAAGCATGCGATCTATTGGTTGAAGGAGAAGAAATCATCTCTAGCCTGCTGCAACAGTTGGATGAAAAGAAAAGAATTGAAGAATGTTAGGAAATTGAAATTCAAAGGAAGATAGATGAATGCATAAAGTTAGAAGAAGCATAAATCTTGAGATCTGATCTGGAAAAGGAAAGAATTTTTGAAGAAAAATTCAAGATAAGCTTGGCAATGCTTCATGAATTGATTACCTCTCAAAGACCGACAATGGGTAAGAGTGGTTTAGGGTTTGAGGAAGGTCATAATTCTAAAGCAAAGCAATCCACTGGCAAGAAGACGCGGCACAAAAATAGAAAAATCAAGGAGCTAAGAAGCAATTCCAGAAAAAATCATGTCAAACAACATGATGCTAAAAGGTATTTATCCTTCAATGGTGTTTGTTATTCTTGCAATAAATTTGGTCATAAGGAAAAAGACTACAAAAGTATAATAAACGATTCTTTGTCATTCTCAAGCAAATTTTCTAAGAAGAAGAATGGATATAAAGTTAGTCTGTTGAATAAAAGGGAAAATGGAAAGAAAAATGTTGTTTGTTGTAAGTGCAGTAATTTGGAACACCCTGGTAGTAACAGCGGAAGAAAGAAAAATATATATCCGGCAAAGAAGAAAGATCAAATCATTGATCCAAAAGAAGCAAGAAAGGAAATGAAAAGGATTCGGAGAAAGGAATCATCGGTCTTATCTATACCAACCTCTGGTGCAAATACTCTAGTCAATTTCTATATAAAAGTAGTGGCTAAGGGGGAGCAATCATCATAAAATCTAATAAACACCCTCATCAGTACTTGTGTCATATCATGACAAAAGTATATTTAATGTGATAGCAAGATTAAGGTGTTTTCTCATATGTACGTATGAAGGATGAAGTTTGTAGAATTTGAAAGAATGGAGGCGTACATAATTCTCGAGGAAATCTACCTACAACTTGAAGCATTTATTGCAAAATCATTTGGAATGGAAGGAATAAATTTAGATAATATTAAAGGCTTATGTATTTTTGAAGAAGCGTGAAAAGGAAGATTAGAAGGCAATTGAGAGTTTCACGGTTTGAAGAAGATATAAGACAGATTCGAAGTGAGGTCCAGAAGCAGGATATCTATACATTCATTTTTCGCATTTTCAGAGGTATTCCTATTTGCACAATCTTCCACTTTTATTGCCATGAATAATTCAATGGTTGTGAGTTGTGTGGATAAAGTTAGGTTGAAGAAATATTTGAGGAATGTTTTGAAAGATTCTATTGGTGCATTCTCTTGTATCCCTCCAAGAGTGTTTCCTACAAAAGACATCTATCCATTTGTTTACTATAAGATAGAAGAGATGTCGTCAGTTCAATTGAGCATGCTTTGGGAAAGTGAATTCAAAGAGAGCCATGATCCCTGCAAAGTATTAGTTGAGAAAAATTTGGATGTTTGGAGGAAAGTTCCCTTGTTTGGATTTGAGAAGTATATTTGAATAGTGTTGAGCAGAATTCATGATGAATCTTTGTGGATATATGAGGCACATTTGATTTCCAAAGAAGCTATTAGAGATGTAACTAGTTTGTGTTCCTTCAGACTAGTTCCCAAACTAAAGGCTATGGATGAGAAAGAAATAATTGAGGTTATCCATGCGAATTCTAAAGGGAAAGAGATTGATTGTTGATTTGATAATAAGGTATGCTGCTATGGTCATCGGTCATAAAGTTTGTATCCCTAACAATGGCCTTATAGTTTCTACTGTTGTTGTGCATACTAATGTTGATATGGTTAAAAGAGGTATGGAATATGACTTGTGTGAATTATTTCCTATACATCTTTTGAAGAATTTAAAGGAGATCAAGAAAAGTAAGAAGAATACATTATGATATGGAAATTTGGTTGTTTGTTTTCTCTTTTACTTTTTGAGAGAATTACTGGTAATAGGAAGGATAGAATTGTCAAATTCAGAGCCTATTGCCTACCAAATCAGGAACTTCATGATAAATCTTGGTAGTTGGGATGCAAAAGAGTCTGCCCTTGTTGCATTCTTTAGAACATTTTAGATGAGGATGAACAAAAGTTTTAAGATTCCAGTAAGTGTTGTGGAAAGGTACTTTGGAAGCATAAATTTTCTTGTGTCTATAGATTTTTATCACATGGAAGTAGTTGAATCAAGGTTAGTTTGGATATCTGAATTAGATTATGAAGTGTCAAAGGCTAAAGTTGATAATTATGCTAAAATTATTTTGAAAATCCCTAAGAATCTCAATGTAGAAGGTACCTTCGGTAGCGTGACCAGACCAAGGAAGAAAAGGAAGAGTGTTGTTAAGCAAGAAGTTGTAGAAGGAAGTGAGCTTGAACATGAGCATGAAAGAATAAATATTCAGAGAGATTTGGAAGAATTGCAGAAGGTTATTCCCGATGCTAATGTTTATTCATCTATTTTTGTTGTGGAGAATCTCTATGGCATGATTAATTCTTTGAAGGTCTACATCTATGGACTTGAAGTGTCTACTGGAATTGGTTCTGATGAAGAAAATTTGGAAGATATCAAAGGAAAATGTGCGAATGCACATAATCGAGTGATGAAGGAATTGGAGAGTGTACAAGGTTGTGAAGAAGAGGCACAAGAACTACTATCTTTTTTCCTATATTGGTCTGGTAGTACACTGTATATGAGAAATGAGATAAGGATGAGTGAGTCCTGGTTGAGCACTCAGGTAGATACATATAGATTAGCAGAAGATAAAGATAATTATAGGTGGTCCTACATTGTGCAGCTTTAGGACAAATTCTTTTCTCTATAGGATTAAAGGACATATGTTATCAAGAATTTTGTGGCACTCAGAGACATGATTAAACTCAAACATACTTCTGTTTCTAGTGCTCTTCACTATATTCTTGAATTATCAAAGATTGATCTTAGTCCCAATACTCTAACAGATGGTGTAGAGTCCTTAACTAAACTTGAGCTATTTTACAAGACTCTTGTAAGTGCAAAAGGTTCATGGGAAGAAGGTAAAGCATCATGGAAGGGTATCTTGGAGAGTCTCAGAGGTTCTTCTTCAGGTTAATTCAAGTCTGTGTTCATAACTTTTTGATGCATATATACATATATATCGGGACCCTTCCTTTTTCATTGATGTCAAAGGGGGAGAGATAAAGAGATGGAGAGATAAAGAGATAGAGGAATTTTTTTGTGAAGAATAGTTTTGATAGGGGGATTATTTAGAGTATTCAGTTGTGGTATACATAATTTTTTTTTTGTCATGCATGTTGCCATCAATACCAAAGGGGGATATTGTTTGAAGCCTTGCAACATGAGCATGAAGTATGGATGGTTGTGTTGGTCGTTTCTATGTTGTCATTGATTTCAACATGGTGATAACTATATGGGAAGTTTTCTTGGTTTACTGGAAGTTGTTCTCTACCAGTAATACCCTTTTGTGATGGATCAGTGTGTTAGTATTTGAGTCCGAAATTCACCACAAGATTTGATATGACTCTAATTTCTTAACCATGTTTTCTTGACTCATTCAGACAACTATATTCTAGATCTTGAGACATCTTTTGTTGTGAGCATAAAGTTATCTTTGACAGAGTTAAACTTTGTATCTTACTATTGTTTTGTGTGCGACATACCATGTGGGAGAATTCGCATTCTACTAAGGTGAACATTCTTATGTTGTTTTTTTTATAGTCTCTATATTGGTAGTATGATGGGAAATTAATGTGTTCTCAGATCCTAAAGGTGTTTTCTTTGAGAATTATTTGTTGGTTTGGAGAGTTGCGTTCTAGTCTTGTCCAACTCATCGTATGCAATATATTATGAAGATTAGTTATGTTTTATGGATGTTAGCCGACTTGGCATAATGCACTACATGGATAAAATGTTTAAATCTTATATGGTGCTAACGAAGAAGGTTTTGATTATTTGTGTGTTCATCTAATTAGTCCAACCTAATTGATGATCAAGATATACTTGTATATATAAGATGTTTTTAGGAATGAGAAGTGTATGAGAAGTGGGGAATACACACATGAGCAATGAATGTGTAATGAGAAGTGTGAGTGCAACAAGGATTAAGAGGTGTGTGAAGATCTAAGTCGAAATGCTTTATCAGTTGTGATTAGTGCAACTTTTTTGAGCGACTGTTGTGTGAGGCAATACTTCATATTCTGAGCTTTAGTGGAACTGAGCCCTACACATTGAAGGTGTATGCTATCAGTTCAGTCTTTTGATAGTGAGCCACTATCATTGTATCTTGGTGGTTAGCCATCTTTTGTACTCAGGGAGTGAGCCTTTTAAGGACAATGAGCCCCGTAATATTTTGTATCAGGATATAATATACTGTGAGTTAACCCTCACTGTGGTTTTTCCCATTTTAGGTTTTCCACATAGAAATCCTTGTATTCATGTGTATGGTTGCATTGAATTGTTCCTATGTTCTCTCTTATTGATTCAGTTAGAATTGTGATAATGTTTAAGGAGATTTTATTATGGTTTTATGGAATACTGATTCACCCCCCATCTCAGTATTCTAGATGTTCAACACAAAGAATGTATTCTAGAGGCCAAAACATGCACATGTATGACCCACCAAAAAAGTAGTAAATTATCAGTATTTTTTTTTTAAAAATTGTGTACTATTAGCAAGAATGAGGTGCAAATTGTGGATTTGAACTTGATTTTCTTGAGGGTTAATTTTACACACCAATATTAGTGATAAGAGGAAGGTCAAGGGTTTATGTGGTAAGTTACAAAAGGTTTTTAAATAGGATATAATAGTTAAAACTGAATAATTCTACACATACACACATACATCATACAACATAACTTATTACACATCCATTATATTAACCTATAGTATATCATATTCTCATATCTCATCATATATAATATAATTTCACTTACACGTTAGTCTTCCTTCATATATTTCATAATCATTCTTATTTCACTTTCATCTATATCATGTATTACTCTAACTCATATATCTTTCTTGTATCTCCTAGTCCTACTTATATCTAAGTATGACTATACAAAGGATTGTGTCTCTTATAGTTGATATTTACTTTGGATGATCTAGTAGTTGATTGAGTATGCCACTTTCCCTTTGTAGTGGATTTATCTTGTTGTAGAGTTGGCTCTATCTTGCCAACATCATCCCTCCTTTGAAATAATGTCTTGTCCTCAAGATATCCTAGCTTTGTCTTGACCAAGACACCCAAATCTACCAAATTTTGTGTCACTTGTGCCAAAATTATATGATGTTTTTGTTCAAGGAAAAATATTCTCATGGATCCCCTTAACCTATGTGAAGGTGTTATGTCATTATATTTTTTCTTATTGTAACAACTAGGTTTTCTAATTTAACTACATTAGTGTATTCTCTCCTTCACTTGCATTAGCCAATATTTATATTTCGTTTACCACTTTCTTGTTGGTGTCAATAAATTTCTTGTACCTAGCAAATTCATTCACTAGGTAATTAGGGGACATATTCACATGTTAAGTTTACTTAGGATATAAGATTATTTCTAGAAGTCTTAGTTGGATTTTCTAGAACTTATCTTATCTAGCTAGTAATGCTTGATTCCTAGGTAGTTATTTTGTTAGTTGTCTCATGTAATAGGATTAAGACACTTGTCATGATCTTTTCTAATCCTACATTCCTACCTTTCCTTTATAAGCAAGGCATCTCATGTACATTTCCATTCAAGTTGAATTCAAGCATATTCAATCATTATTCAATCTTGCATTGTTGAAGCAACATTTCTTGCCATTCTCTCTCTTATGGAAGTTTTTTTGGTCTAGCAACTATTCCTGAGGCTGTTGGGAGTCACTATTTACTCCCACATGGTATCAGAGCTCTCTAGGTATTGTAGATTCCTTCCCAGATCTGAGGGTTTCATATTGGCTTGAAGTTTTTTGTTGGGTGCAGATTGGGGTTTTAAGGACCTTACAGTTGAGATCAGGTGGTCACACATACGAATTTTGACTGTAAATTCATCCATTTTAGGTAAAGTTGTTTTTGAGACATTTTTTTTTTGCCTAGGCAAGTCGTATGACCCATCCAGGCAGTATATCTTTTTCTATTTTCACAAAAAAATATTTTGTAAAATATTTTTCTGTGGTATTTTCATAAATTTTTGGGGCAAAGAAATTTTAGTATCAAGAAAAGATTATTGAAATTATGGGCTAAAGTTTTTTTGTGGGGTTTTATTAAAAATTTGGGGCACATATATTATTCGGCATATGCTGAGATTCTCTGCAAATTTGGTACTTTCCTCATTCTTGGCATACCGACTGTCATATCATCGGCATCATTGACTATCATAGTCAAAAGGTACCTATTTTTTCCTACGACGAAGTACTCTTTCTCAGCTGGTACACAGGGCTTTAATAAAAGTTTATTTTAATTTATTTCAAATCGTCGGCCCACACTCGTCACATTGTCGACTATTTTCAAACCGCAGTATGAAAAGTTCTTCGGTGCCTTTTCATTAGATCGACATATTCTTGAAAATTCTATCATCATTCAAGTTAATCGGCGGGTGTATTTATTTCATGGTCGGGTCCTTCATCTATATCTGGGCTACACAAAATGAAAGGACAAGCACCCTTGGCCTCTGCCAGTCCTAAATCAAATAGATGGCCTCTTGATTCAGGGGCATCTCATCATATAGCATCTTCATCATATAGCATCTTCTATGAATATGTTCTCTTCTTTTGAGCCTTGTAATTCACCTCATATATTGATGGGTAACAATACCTATATGAAGGTAAGTGGGAAGGGTTCTATTAATATGGGGGAAGGGACTTTCAATGATGTACTTTTTTTTCCTTCCTTGTCCACAAATCTCCTTTCTGTTTATCAAATTACTCATGGGGGTCAAGGTAAAACAGTTGAGTTCACTCCTGATAGGGTGTACATAAGGGACTTGGAGACTAGGGATATTGTTGCTATCAAGATGGTTGATAATTCATATCATGTGTATTCATTTTCACATTTTGCTTCAGAAGGTGATAATGTTCCTTTGACTGCATCACACATTCCATTGAGTGTGAACCATGTTTGTGAGGAGAAGTTTGATCATCTACACCTTGGTAGTCTAGAGACCAATGTTGAGCTTTCTCCTTTTCCACCTCCTGCTTCATCAGCCATAAGTACTTCTATTTAGCAGGATGATCATAGTTTTTTAGATCTTGTTTTGTGGGATGAGTGTTAGATAGGTATCTCTAGCTTTTTTGTGGAGTATCATACTACAGATTTGAGGGACGCACTTGAGGGGATTTCATGGGCATTGCTTCATCTTCCAAATCAATAGTACATTGATCAAGGCCAACAGTTCATTGTTCATCCTTGCCTTGTAATAACAAGAATTGAAACGTCACATCAAATTCACATGCATGCAACCAATTCATTGAAATAATCAAAACAAACATTAAATAGAATATTTTGAAATCACTGTTTGTTCTTGTTTCTTGATGTGAGGGTTCCTTGAAACTTTTGACCATGCATGCTCCTTCTTCCCAATATTAGATGTCGGGTTGGGAGGAACAACATCATCTTATGCTTTCGTGGGCACAACTTCATGTCCCCAATAAACAATACTCTACTTGGGGTCAACAACCGCTTGTCCACCACCACTTTGTCATTTCATGTAAGTTAATTTGTTAAGTGAAACTTGTATGCATGAAAATAGAAAAAATGAAACAACAAAAATTCAAAGTTAATAGTTCAATCCCACATTACCATTCTATCCTTTCTCTTTTTCTCTTGCAATAAAAATATTATTTTCCTTCTTTGCTCTTTGTTCTCCTCACTATTGTATAACACCATTTGCTCCTTCACCTCATCCTTTCCTTCCTTAGGAAGTAAATGAAAGATTTGTTTACTATACTTTCTACGGACCCTTTCAATAACACGCTTCCGCTGGATATTGTGGCATAGCTTTAGTTGGTACTCCATATTATCCACCTTCTTTTGAGGATACTTTTGCAATTTGTCAGGGGGAGGAGGGGCATTTTGGTTCCTCCCCCCTTGATGCAATTTGGCCACACTTTTGTGGCATGAGAATAGGATGGTGGTGATCCTGAATCCTATGCATGTTGAACAATTCCAAATAATGAAATTTTCACGTGCATTGTTCTAACATACAATAATATACGTATCTCACATGCTCTACTTCTCTTATGTATTCAGTAGCAATCTGCACAACAAATTTGGAAAAGAAAATAGCTTAATATATTTGATATTAAAATAAATTGAATGCACAACATATACACACAACCAAATGATGCAATAATTGAGTTATTATATCTACCTTCCTGTCCTCCACATCACCCCGTGCTTCATTTACACCCTCCTCATCCTTAGGCTCGCCCTTTGCATGCTCCTCTTTGTCATGGACTATGGCAAGAGCATGATTGTCTCCTTGATTATGGACTTGAATCAAAGGAACAATATACTGTCAAAATTAGCATATTTGTAACAGACATGAAATATTATAACTGAAATTGTAAAGCATTATGATTGACGCATTGGAAATAAAGGGTAATTGGAAGTTCACAATCAATTACTAAACACGTCATTGCCTCAGCGTTTAATGTTCTCCTAAAATGATGGGATGTCATTTGTACAACGGTTGTTGCCTCTTGATTATAACATTCCCACTTTCTAGTTAACAACATAACTATTTGTTAGAGATTAAAATTAAACATTTGATTGCATCTTATAATTAACGGATCTTACTCGCATGTTTTCCAAACATAACTGTCATGAAGGAGATGGACCACTACACACCTTGTCAGGTGTGTCGACCAATCAACAACATTCGTCATTGTACAAAGCACTTTTCATTTTAAAGTATGCATCCTTGGTTGGCTATAAAATGTAAAACAATTGCAAGTGTTATAGACAGTTAAAGTTCCAAAATTTATTGCATCATGTGTTGTAAGCAAGCATATCTTTTTTCAATCATAAGAGGAATTTGAAATGCAATTTTTATTTTACCTAAGACTTGTGATAAATTTTGAAGGTGCCTTTCATTACATTCTTTCTGTTTAAATAAAATAATGTTAAAACATTATTCATACTATCAAAAAAATTGCAAGTTGGAAAAAAGATGGCGTTGTGAAACCTATAAGCCACATAGTGTTGTAAAACCCTATACACATAACTACCCAATTGGTTAGTCACCCCTCAGCTTGATTTGGTTTCAATTATGTATCCCCCACCTACAAAATGAAATAACTCACAACCCACTATGTTTTCCAACCTGCAATTATTTTGTGCATTTATTTTTCAATCACATGAAGATATTGAATTGAAATTTTTACCGTAACTAACATTTCTGGTAAATTTTGAAGGTGCCTTGAATCATTACATTCGTAAAGTCTAAATAATAAAAGCTTTTCAAGACATTCATACTGTTTTGTGAAATTCCAGGTTGGAAAGAATTGGGTGTTATAAATCCTACAGCCCACATATTGTTCTAAAACACTTTACAAGTAACAACCGAATTGGTTAGTCACCCCTCACCTCAATTTGGTGTGTTTTGTGATTGTCTTGAGAACCTTTTGCTTTGTAGATAGCAAGAATGTAATGGAATTGGAAAACACTGGGTGTTAAGAAACCTACAACCCACATAGTGTTGTAAAACCCTCTACACATAACAACCTAATCGGTTAGTCACCCATTAGGTCAATCTAGTTAGTTTTATATATCCCCCACCAACAACTCCTCCCTGTGCTCTCAACCATTTAGATTGAAATTATGAAGAAATTGAAATGCAATTTATACTATAACTAAGAGTTGTTATATAATCTCAAGATGAACTTCATTACATTCTTACTATCTACGAAACAAAAGGCTTCTAATACATTCATATTGGACCAATATAATTGCAGGTGGGGGATACATAAAAGTATCCAAATTCACCTAAGGTGTGACCAACCAAATTGGGTTCTTACTGTGTAAGTAACCAAAACGTTGTCATTACATTCATACTACTTATGTGTAATTTTTGGTTGGAAAACATTGGGTGTTAAGAAACCCACAACCCAAATACTATTTTAAAACCCTTGACAAGTAACAAACCAATTGGTTGCTCACCCCTCAAGTGAATTTGGATAGTTTTATATATCCCCCATTGGAAACTCCACCCCGTGCTCTCAAACCTTCAACTTTCAACGTGCAAAATGAAAGAACTCACAACACATAGTGTTTCCCAACCTCCAATTATTTTGTGCAATATCATATTTCAACACATCTTCTCAAAAAAAATAGCTATTACAATTTAGAACATAGGTCTTACTCATGTCAGTCTTCCTCCAATGCCTGCATGTGCACAAAATTTGGTAAAAAGGATAGCTTCTCACGAAAGCCTCCAAGATGACAATTTTTATAGTCAAACTCCCGCCATGACATCATGGCTGGTAGAAGGTAGGAAAAATGACTTGATTATGTCATTATCTCCTCACTTCCGTCACCGTAATGTTTTCTCCCATCTACCAAATTCGTTACTTTTATCCCCCATCTTGGGAGGCCCCACACCATGTTGTCCCATCATGTGGTGTATGCTTTTTTGTGTTTTTTAATGCATTTTTGTATGTTATAGTGCTTCTGGCATGCGTTCTTCTAGGGAGAATAGCCACATCCAATTGCAAAAGGCGATCTCTCTATAAAATTGCATGGCTTACACATGATAACATATTGCCCTTTTTAGGATAAGAGATGTCTGATTATGTTATCATGTCCAAGACATGTTTTTTCAAGGATAAGATCTTGATTTCACTATATTTTGTAGGGAGATTAGCTTCTACCCATTAGACAAGGCTATTCTCCCTACAAAAACATATGTCATATGCATCATAACTGTCATTTTAAAAATCATAATTTGGAATGCACAATAAGCACAAAACGTCGCCACTTTTGACATTCACATTTTGGAGGTTCCTGCGGAGCATGCAAGGGAGTTGTAGGAAAAGAACACAAAATTGTTGCCACTTTTTCCAACTCTCCCTACCAAAACACATTTGAGAGGCCCACGGTTAGCTAGCTAGCAGGTATGTATATCTACCAAAAATATATGTCATTTTTCCATTTTGTCTAGGGACTTTGAAGAATTGAATGAATATTTGTTAGAAGAAGCAGTATTCATTTAAAAAGGCGTTTTCATTTGATATGCAGATTTCATTATGTGTTTTTTTGTGGAGGGTTTTGTAATTTTGCAATTTTAATGTTCAGTCCAAAACTATCACAAATGAGGAAAACTGTCCAAATTGATCTCATGTGTGACTAACCAATTCATTTGTTATATGTTCAGGTTTGAATTTCCTCACACAAATACGAGGTTTGAAAAAATGTTGTCATTTGTCAACTGTGCTTAATGGCATGGACTAAGCTTCAGGGTAGACAATTAAACCTACACAACTTGTGTGATATAAAAAATTGCATGCTTCATAACAAATTTCCTTTTTCAACCTCCACATCACAACATACCCAAGCCGTTGTGGTTTTTCAGCCCGTGTGTGTAGGTGTGCATTACAAATAGAAAGAACACCAATTTGTTGCCATTATTGGCAATAATGAATAAACTTGTTGATAGTGGTGAATGTTGTGTAGTGCAGGTTGGGAAGCACAATGTGTTTTGAAACCTACCTTTACTTATACCCAAGCTTTGTCTTGAAATGAAAAACGTATATGTGGGGTTCTATTTTATCAAATAACACATTTCTCATTAAAGGAAGACTCTATTAACCGTCAATACATAGTTTAATTCATAGTACACACTTCATTGTGTCGGGAGAGCATGGCATAAGCATTTGTACAATTAAAAACACATTGTGTTTCTAAAGCTTCAAAATGGGTAACAAGGAATACTCATATTTGTAAAGAGGCTTGTGTTGGAAACAAGCAACACTAAGAGGGGGGTGAATTAGTGTTGTGCAAAAATTCAACTTAATTATTCTATCATTTAACTTACTTAGTCATTCAATAAAAGAAACATGCATTGATAGAAAGAAAGTAATCACAACACCATAACACCAAAAATTTTACGTGGAAACCCTATTAGGGGAAAAACCATGGTGGATGGCCAATCCACAATATAATATGAGTATACCCAAAATGAAAAGTACAAAATGGGAATGCACTTGCATTCAGGCTCACTGCCTAGAGCTTACTACTCAAAAAGGATGGGCTCACTGCCCTACAATGATTTGGAATAGATCCAAAAGAGTGAACTGATGAAATAGCATCAACAATGTCTGATTACAGTTCAAATTAAGCTCTATAGATAATCTCCTGTCCTTTTGACTGATTTAACAATTTTGCTCTGCTCTACACAAATCGTACTGCAAAAATATTAATGCACAAGTGAAACAGTGCATAATTTCCTAATCGTTGTTCCTAATGGTCGCAACACACCACACACTTCTTCTCTATTATATCAAATGATATATCGAATCTCTTATATATATCCACATCTAGAAATCAAGTTCCTATAGGTCGGCCTTAATAAAACTTGGGAATATTATCAACTGTTAGCCCAAATCATGAACAATTTTGATGCACACCCAAACAAGTTAGCTAGACTATAGTTGGGACCCATAATTAAATATTTGAACATAAAAAAAAATTAAATAATTTTACTTTACACATCCACAACACACCACATTCACTGAGTCGGCTACAATGAGCAAATAGATAGAAAACATCCTACCAAATCTCCAAGCTCGTATTGCGACTAATGCAACACCACAAAATTCAGTAATAAGATAATATATGTGCTCAACAAGTAATCCTAGGGTTCCACAACTCAAAATGATGATCCGGTGAAGTAGACAGATTAACTGACTGATCGGATACCCTGTTCTCCAAGTATTATGTCAGTAACACATAGTGTTTTACTTTATCTATCGGTGTGACTAGATATTGATCTATGGACCATGGAAATGACTTCAGTTTCCATCAATGACAACACTAGAAGCCATATGCCAACAATCTCCCCCTTTGGAATTGATGGCAACACTTAGTGAAAAATGACTAAGTATCAAAACTGGTAAGTACACTGCCAAAATTCAGAATACTGCTCCCCCTAAGAATGTTAAGGAAATTTTCACTGCACTCTCTCCCCCTTTGACATCAATGACAAAATTAGGAAATCCAAAATTGTAAAACTATTGAGACTTACAAAAATTTGAAGACGTCTGCAAAGTTATTCTTCAGTCTACTTAAGTTTGATTCCCAGACACTTCTCAAACTCTCCAAAATGGTTATATGACCACAAAGTAGATATGACAAAAGTTATGTTGCTTCGAGACTTACCGGATCAGGAGTGGCCATAGCATCTTTAGCTTCTTTCAGAGCATTCACCATTATCTCAATCTTTGGACTTATTAGTCCCTTGAGTTCACATACTCTACCAATAATCCTTTCCTTTTCAAGTTTCAAACTCTTTATTTGGTTGAGAAAAGACATTACTTGACTTTCTTGTTTACAAACACTACCGACTAATGGGTCAAAAGTGTTGGAAATAGTGACCAACTGTTGTTCAATGTCTTTCACCTTCTTCTCATTTGCTTCAATGAATTTTGACAAGACCAAGCAAGACTTGTACACTTTTCCTCCTTCATACATATTACCTTGAATATTTTTTATGCAAGTGCCTAACAGAGCTTTGTCTTTGGCAATTAATTCATTTAGGCTGCCAACTCTCTTCTCCTTGAACTCCTTTTTCACTTTATCTAAAGTTGATTCCTCAAAAGATTCAAAATGAGAATCTACAAAAATTATTAGCTTCTTTAACTCACCGAAGGAGGAACCTAATGGGTCCATAACATAAGTGTTAGTGTAATTAATATTTAATTACACTTGCATAACTTTACTTAGGTAATATTTTAATTCCTAGGTTAATTATTTTCATCCTTATCTTGTTGAGCTATCTTGTTTCTCAAGATAAGATTAGGGTTATACATACTTTGCTTTTATAAAACAAATCATTCTCATGTAATTATGAATTCCTAAATAATAATATTTTGCACATCTTTTTGCAATAGCTTTGCTTTTTCTGATTTTCTCTTATGTGGAAGGTTTTTTGGTTTGCATGTCTAATCTTGGTTTCTAACATGGTAACACAGCCTTGATTTGCAACCCCTTCTCATATTTTTTGAGAAAATCATTACAAAGTTCGTTCAGGATTCCTCGAGGGTATCATGCCTTGAGTTCATCTATGCAGCGTTTTGGAGTAGATTGGGCTTCACCATTGGATTCAGAGCACTGGAAAAAGTCAGGATTGGCTTTTATTTTGCAGATTTTGGCCATCGTTTGCCAGATCCATGAGGGTTTCAAGCTAGGAGATTTTTTGCAAGTGATGGACGTAGCTGATTTTTCGAAGCAGTTTGAGCACAAATGGAGGTCACCATTGCATTCGCAGCGGCCAAAAATCCTAAGATCACCTTTCATTTCGTCAATTTTGGAGAAAGTTGTTTTTGAGGAAAAAAAATTGCTAGGGAGGCCATACAGCCTCCCCAACACGCACTCCAAGGCACGAAAAATGAAAAAAATATTAAAAAGAGGTTTTTTGGGAATTGTGTCGGTGCTCTTAGTTCAAAGGATTTTCGCCCCCGATGGCCACCAGGCGGCTTCCCATCCACCGCCGCCACCAATCTCCACCGCCAGTGCTCCACTGGCCCTGCGCAGCCCTCGCAGGCTCCTCTAACTCCCGCCCCGGTCACATGGAGGACCGGGGGCCCTCTGCCAGCCCCTGAGGGCTTCTGTAGCTGCGGCTCGCAGTCCTATGGGGGACCAGGCGCTATGCGCCCAACCCCTGATAGCCCACAGCCCCTGGCCGCTAGTCATATGTATGACCAGGGGCTCCACCCCAGCCCCTGGTCGCATACAAGACCAGGGGCTTATTTTTTTTAGTCCACAGGGTAGCCTGTAGGCGAGATTGGCCTTTTTGGAGCACTTTTACAAAATTGGGCATAACTTTTGCATACAGTGTCCTTTTTTTGCAAACAAGATACCATTGGAAAGTTGATTCCAACGCTGATCCAGTGGTAAAGGTAGCTTCTTCTGATTTTGATCCAAATTTATTTTGAAGGTCCTTGAACTTAGATGAAGTATTTTTTCTTTGGAGGGCATATCTTTTGACTCGGTGATCCTTTTTTCATCATTCTTGTGGCATTGGAAAGATGGCTCAGTCCTCTACACAGATCTAAGGTCTATTTTTATTTTTTGTTTATGCATGTTTAGCATTCTCTCCTTTTACAATCATTGGGTTATTGTAATAAATGAACTGAGATAAAGTTCCATCAGGGGGGTTTCTTGCATAATAATCTAATTAGAGTGTGCATGCACTTTGATCTCCATCTTGATTTTTTGACAACTTGCATGGGTTATATCTGGTTTCTTAGTTTCTTTTGGCCATATTTTGCTTGTAGCTTGACACATATCAGATTCACATCAGTTCACACTTCAGATTGGGAGTTTATGGTTATTGATCTGCATTGGTTCAGATCCTTCTCAGTTTGAGGGCCATGTTTTTATGTTTAATGTTCCAAAGTCTTTATGGTACTTGTTCCTATGGAAGAGTTTTAGTCTCAATTTGGCATCAGCATCGAGATACACGGTTTCTATATTTTTTCATCATTTCATCTACTATTGCTTCATAGATTCCAGGGTTGCTCCAGTTTGTGAGTTTTCCAGTGTTCCGTGGCATCGGGTTTGCTGTGCATTATTATGATTCCGCTTTGGTTTCTTGTAGACAAAATTATCTTTCCTTTCTTGTCGGATTGCGGTTCTAGTGTTACTCCACAGTGTTCTTCTAGTGCTTCTTTGCAGCAGTCATCTCATTGTAGGGGGGTTTTGTCCCGCTGGATTTTCCTTCTCTACCTCATTATTGCATTTGTACATGGGTACCTGATCAGGCCTTGTTGCCGGGAACCATTCATGCTTTCTTGCATTCATCTTAGTTTTAGGTGCATGCATTTTTAGTCTCCCTAAGTTGCACTTATGGGGGGGTGTTAGTGTAATTAATATTTAATTACACTTGCATAACTTTACTTAGGTAATATTTTAATTCCTAGGTTAATTATTCTCATCCTTATCTAGTTGAGCTATCTTGTTGCTCAAGATAAGATTAGGGTTGTGCATACTTTGCTTTTATAAAGCAAATCATTCTCATGTAATTATGAATTCCTGAATAATAATATTTTGCACATCTTTTTGCAATAGCTTTTCTATTTTTTATTTTCTCTTCTATGGAAGGTTTTTTGGTTTGCATATCTGATCTTGGTTTCTAACAATAAGTAGGCATTATTTTCTGTAAAACTCCAGATGCAAGCTTTAGCAATTCACTATCCTCTATGTGAGATTTTAGTATCTTCTCACTGGCTTTGGCTTGAGCAATTTTAGCTACCTTCTTCATCTGAATTGGAGACAGAGTAGATAGGTTAATTGAGCTTTCATCTAACTTAGGATCTGACTCTTCCTCTTGCTCCAATAGAGATTCCTTCACTTCCTCTATTCTGATTTCTTGATCCTTTTCTTTTTCAACCTTCGATTCTGATTCAGGATTGACTTTAGGAATTTTGGATTCTTAAGTATGCATCTCTTTTTCCTCAGCTAACACCTCAACAGGGACCTTAGTTACCACAGGTGTCTTTATATTTTCCACATTAGGAGAAGTCAGAATATCCTCAAATTCTGGAGGATCAGACACATTCATGTTCTCATCATTCACATTCTCTTCTTCTAATTCATTGACCTCCACATTCACTTCCTTATTTCCTTGAGCATTTTTAGTATCGATTTCCTCAAAGTTAATCTTATCCCTTGAAAAAAGTTCTAGAATTTCCTTAGTTTCACTGACAACAGCGTCAGTTTCACCAATCATGAGTTTATTTATTCTTTTTTTGCTCTTAAATTCCCTTTTAGCTTTTTCAAGGAATAAATCCATTTCTTCAATTGTCATTTCCGAGCACAAATTGGCTAGAACTCTCTTCCTCTTATTTTATTCTTCTGATAAGGCACTCGACCTCCTAGACTCCAAAGCATTATATAGACTTGTAGGAAAACCAAACATGATTTCAACAAGAGCTTTACTAAAAACATTCATATGCTTTATTGTTGCTTCTTCAAGAGTTCTCTTACCAGATTCATCAAAGGTCTCATACCAATCACAGAGTTGCCTAAGATTTCCATCTTTTACCACTACATTTTCAACTTCTTCAATAGACATACTGGGCTTGTCAATTTTGGCCTTTTTCTTTGCTTCTTCTCCTTTTCCAGAAGATTTTCTTTTATTCAATTTGACAACCTGCGTACCAGTAGCCTTTATCTCTCTTACCACTTCTTCTGAATTAGTTTCTTCCTCTTCATCTACAGACACAACTTTGTAATATCTTGTACTTTTATTCTTCTTCCTTTTTCTGGAAGCCTCGGCTTGATTTGACTGAGTTGTAGGGGAACTTCCAGTGTGAGCAAAAGATGTTCCCGGACTAGCTGATTCTAGCTTTTATTTCTTCTTAGTTGCTTCAGCTTCATCTCTTTGCCTTCTCACTTCTTTTAGTTTCTTTACAGAAATACCAATACTCTCTGCAAGAGCTTCTATCTCTTTTCTTACCCTTTTGACTATCATGGGCTTTTTCAAATTTGAATGAACTTGCAAGCTTTTCTCTGCATAAGTACCAAACCTTTCTTCTCCCTAATCAAGTGGTGAATTTAGTAGGTGTTATGCATACATCCTCATAATGTTCTCATCTACTTCATAACCCATAGGCATGATCCAAACTGTTCTAGGATCAACAGCTTCCATATGGCACCGGTCAATGTCTACCATGAAGCAAATAGTGTTCTTGTACTGTTCCACTATTGTGGCAGGAATTCTTTCTCTGGCATACATCAAATTCTGAAAACTTTTAAAGTACCCCCATAGGATTATATTGCGGGTTTGTCGATCACATAGTCCACATAACATATTCCATTTCTAAACAGCTACTGACATATCATTACGCCATTGAACTTTACCAACTCTCGGTACCTCACCCAAGAAATAGAAAAACAAACATATCAACAAGTTACCGAATTTGAATGTGTTCTTCTTATCCTTTTTTAGTTTTCCCAAATTCTTTAATAATTGGTTTCTAAGCAGTTCATATAAATCATAGTCTACATTTTGTTTGACCATTTCATATGTTGCGTAGATAGTTGTGTCGGATATTGAATTCTCCTGACTTGAGTGATAAATCTTATAGCTAATAACCATTGATGCAAATTTTACATCCACTACAACAATATCATCTATCGTCATTACTCTTATGTCCCATTGCAAGCCTATCACTTAAGTAACCTTATCATTCTTCACAGGCTTCAAAACTGGAAGTCTCCTAGTGGAATTTAGTCCTGTGATTGCACATATAGCTTCTTTTGTGATTTTTAATGGCACATCCAACCACATGAATTCATCATGGACACGGCTCAACATATATCAAACCCATTCATCTTCTTCAAATACAAGAAATTGCGCAAATTGCGCAAATTTCTTACCTTCTAGGGTTTTAAATTTTAGTTTCATAGTATAATCTTCTTGAATTATATGATGAGAGTACAAATTCATCAAATGAGAGGTTCCCAAATCTTCAATGTTTTCATGCACATAATCCCTAATATCCTCAATATGTAGGACTCTATACGACATCGATGAAAATGCACCTAAGGGATTTGTATCTATAGACTTATATGGATGCCATTTGAACTTTGGACACGGCCTATCCTTAACTTCGACTACTAGAGGAGTAGACATGATTGCAATCACACAAATTTACAAGTTTTTAATAAATACCTTTCGGGGATGAAAACAGAATTTAATTGCAGATTCTCCTTTATGCTTGAGTCTCTCCATAGATTCGCAATGATCACTTCAGTACTCTCCAAACCACTTTTCTCTAAATGCAATATGACAAATGAGGGTTGAAGTCATTCCTTTTATTGTCCACATACCTAACTCCTTTATTTTGCAATAAATGCCCTTGCCCTAATTCATCCGGTTTTCTTCCTTTCAGACATTGAGATTGATGATTCTTATGCAAATCTCCAATATGCTTCACTAATGCTTCTAATTCATTTCACAATATCTGAAAAGTATCAACTCTCCTACTGGAAATATCTAGATTCCAATATCATTCACCTACAAGAGGGGGGTTTAAGAGTTTTTCTTGATAGCTCCCCCTATGCCAGAGACCTAAAATTAATTCCCTGAGGAATTACCAAAAGTTGCTTGTGGTGCAAGTCCATTTCCTTCTACAGAGGGATTCTTCTTCACCCATTTCTTCTACATTTGCTTCTTGATCTCATCAGTAGTGACTTTTCCTTTTCCTTTAACATCCTGTTGCATGTTTTGCTTTACCGAACCTCTTCTATTCAAACGGAATCTGGCAATGTGGCCAAATTTGTTGCAATTGTAGCACACAACATTTCTCTATCTAGACTAGTTGTTCCGCTAACTTTGTCTTGATCTACATTGGTTAGCAATATGTCCAAATCTCTTGCATGCATAGCATCTAATATCTCTATGAAAATTGTTCATCACAATTCTGCATTCACTTGACTTATGAGCATACTTATAGCAATTAAAGCAATGACTTGAGAATAATGGTCTACTTGTATTCATTCTACTCCTACACTAAGAAGCCATATGACCAATTTTTTTGCAAACATAACAATATCCATTAAATATTTGAGCATTTGGTTGCCTTACCAGATCTCTTCTGGCTCCTTTCATCTAACTTCCTTGCCTAAATCTTCCTTGTCTAAAATTCCTTTGTCCAGATCTAGAACTTTCTCCTTTTTCATATCCAAGACCTCGTCTATCACCATCAGTCCTCTATCCTTTGATCAGTTCATCAAGTTTGGCTAAGCTTGATTTGAATTTCTCCTTATACTCATTTGCAGTGGAAAGTTCATCTCTAAGATCATCAAGTTTCTTTTCAAGCACTTCTTCATTGTTCTTGGATTGCTCCAATTCATTATCTAGTCTACTACATTGTTCAAATTTTTCTTTTAAAGACTGTTCAGGCTTTTCTTCATTCTTCTTCCTTCCCTCAATCTCCTTAGTCATTCTTATCACGATAGATTCCATCGCTCGCTTCAAGGCAACATTCTCTTTGGAAAAAATTTCACATTCTTTTGTTTTCTCTTTCAGAGCCAGACTGAGTTGTTCATCTTTCATGCTTTTGTTCTTCTATTTGAGTTGACCACATAATTCCTTTCTTTTCTCCCTTGATTCATTGATCTTGTCTTTTAGTGACTGAATGAATTTTTCTACATTCTTAAGATTTTCTTGCAGTTCTCGGTTCTTAGATTTTATCTAGTCAAGATCATCTAGGGCCACCATAAGTTGTTGTTGAAGACTGCTTGTATCCATTGAAAAACACTTTCCAAGATCTCCTCAAGTTGTAAGACTTCTTTCAAGGAACTAGCTTTGATACCAATTGTTGGAAACAAGCAACACTGAGGGGGGGGTGAATCAGTGTTGTGCAAAAATTCAACTTAATTATTATGTCATTTAACTTACTTAGTCATTCAACAAAAGAAACATGCATCAACAGAAAGAAAGTAATCACAAAACCATAACACCAGAATTTTTACATTGAAACCATGTTAGGGGAAAAACCATGGTGGATGGCCAATCCACAATATAATATGAGTATACCCAAAATGAAAAGTACAAAATGGGAATGCACTTGCATTCAAGCTCACTGCCTAGAGCTCACTACTCAAAAAGGATGGGCTCACTGCCCTACAATGATTTGGAATAGATCCAAAAGAGTGAACTAATGAAATAGCATCAACAATGCCTGATTACAGTTCCAATTAAGCTCTATAGATAATCTCATGTCCTTCTGACTGATTCAACAATTTTGCTCTGCTCTGCGCAAATCGCACTGCAAAAATCTTAATGCACAAGTGAAACTGTGGATAATCGCCTAATCATTGTTCTTGATGGTCGCAACACACCACACACTTCTTCTCTCTTATATCAAATGATATATCAAATCTCTTATATATATATCTGCATCTAGAAATCAAGTTGCTATAGGTCGACCTTAATAAAACTTGGGAATATTATCAACTGTCAGCCCAAATCATGAACAATTTTGATGTGCACCCAAACAAGTCGGCTAGACTATAGTTGGGACCCATAATTAAATATTTGAATATAAAAACATTTTTTAAATAATTTCACTTTACACATCCACAACACGCCACATTCATTGAGTCGGCTACAACGAGCAAATAGATAGAAAACATCCTACTGGACCTCCAAGCTCATACTGCAACTAATGCAACACCACAAAATTCAGTAATAAGATAATATACATGTTCAAAAAGCAATCCCAGGGGTCCACAACTCAAAACGATGATCCGGTGAAGTAGACTGATTAACTGACTAACCGAATACCCTGTTCTTCAAGTATTATGTCGATAACACACAGTGTTTCACTTTATCTGTCACTGTGACTAGATATTGATTTGCGGACCATGGAGATGACTTTAGTTGCCATCAATGACAACACTAGAAGCAATGTGCCAACAAATTGTACATTGCAAAACATATTGTGTTTACAAAAAAATGTATTATTTTTACATAACAACAATTCCATTACAAAATTTGGGAAGCCTAATGACCATTTGTGTGTTATTATGGCCTCACCTTGGTAGTTTGTATGGTATAGTAGACTGAGTAAAAAAATTTACCATAACAATGTTCCTTAATCACAACCTTATGAAACCCAACTATGCAAATATGCTTCACAACTGAACAAAGGTACATGGTTTAAATGGAGAAATACTCTATTATTTTTTACAAATATATCTAATCTAATTACCAAGGATCCAAAGGAAACCATAGACGCTCAAATTATCATCAAATTCTTTTATTAATCAAATAAAGAAATTTATTGGATTAATTCACTAATCTTCACCATGGTTAATTAAATAGATCAATTTATTTAATTAAGTCCCCTAAAGTTCTCTCAACTGATTTAATAAACCAAAATTATTTAAATCAAATGTCAAATCCCCTAATTCCTTCAAGTTAATTAATTCTAGGTTAATTAACTTCTAATCCTAATTACCCATTCTCTAGCTTTTGACTCAACCTTGGTCAAACCCAACCCCTAATTAACTAACCCACTTGCACATAAAAATCAATTCTTTTAATTAACTAATTACCCAATTTTCCCTCACAAAAGCATATGCTTTGGGAATATTCCTCCAATAACTCCACTTATTTGACTTTCTCAACCCCAAACATTAACTCCTCTTACACTCTCAACCACATGCATTAATCTCTCTCACATCCTCACCCACATTTTCTTACATCTCCAACCATATTCATTTATTCCTCTTACATCCTCTTTTCTCACACATTTCCCAAAATGTGCTCCAACTTCATCCATTAGCCTTGTGACAAGTGTCGCATTCTCATTGACTCTCCTTTAGTCCCACATTCCTCCAATATCTTCATTCTTCAACCCTTAAACCCTATTTATAGAGGGATTCTCTATGAAGAAAGGATCCACAATCATATAGGCACACTCATCACTTGCATTTTCATCCCATCTTAGCTTGTTGTTATTATCATTTTGCATCAAAGTCATCTTTGCATCTTCTCATCAAGATTAAGACCTTATCATAAGGGATTGGGAAAGGGATAATTTTCACATCAAAGTAGCACCAATCCCCCTATGGGATGATGGTTTGAGTAGTTTAGGAATATATTTCATGTTCGTCTTGCTTTTAGTTCCATGTTAGTTTGATAATGTTGTCATTTCCTTTACATTTCTCAACAATTTCATGGGGAAGACTTTTATTTGATTTTTTTAATATTGACTAATTTCACCCATGTTTGTCAATCTTTGATAAATGTAGATTCTAGCTTTCACAGAAACTATTCTATTTTGGGAGATAAATCATACTGTTGTAATGTTGGAGAAATCATCCTAAAACTAACACAAATAAATTATGAGGAGGATAATTAAAAGGATGCAGTATCATCATTCACTAATTTTTTTAGCATTTCCCATGTAACACTCACACTTCAAGGAGGAAACATCCCTTCACATGAAATTTTGGGATATAATAGGCACACAATAATGTAACATTTATTTTATTTAAATTAAACTGCAAATTATTTGTATTCCCCACACTGAGCATCTCATCTATAAATAAATCAAAACTTCTAAATGTAAAATAAATTTTGGAAATTTAACTGTCCAATACACTTGTAATTCAAGCTATGACAACTTGAATCACTTGTATTTAGTGTAGAAGCTTCATATCTCCTAAAGCATCCTTCTCAATCTACGCATGCCCTTGTTTTATTCAATTTTGTTTCCTCGCCTATATCAACCACCTAGAAGAAAGATAAGTGTTAGTGATAGATTAAATTCACAAATTAAAGGCATTTGGTGCTACAAAGAATTCATTTTATTCCAAACTTTACCAATATTGGAATATATGTTGTGTTGACTGCAACATGCCAGTTTGTAAAGACAATAAACAAACATATTAAATTGTACAATGGGAATTTAATTTCCAATTTAACCTATCGCTAACAATAGTAATATATATCATCAACTATATCTGCAATTTTTTCATTATGCTGGAACTATGAAGCACTAAATGTTCATTCAAATATATGAAAAACTCGTCTCTTCTGGCATATGAAAGAGGCCATAACTTGCATAATCAATAAGAGAAGAGAAGACAAACAAGAAAGATACCACATACCACTAGCAAACTTTTCTTTATATCATTACTTGTACAAACAACTAAAAAAATATGGATTATTGCAAGACACATTGGTTGCAAATCACAGTGTCCATCGCTTATGCAAGAATAAAGGTTAAGAAGTCAATGATAACCTTGGTGATCTCCTTGATTGTCCAAAAAATAGTAGGTAATCTCCAAAAAAAACACACCTCTTAGGCATGTAACATACAAAAAATGCATAAAACATACATAAAAACATACATAGAAACATACATAACATGATGGGATGGTGTAGTATGAGGCCCGCCAAGATGAGGGATAAAAGTGATGAAACTAGTAGTCAGGAGGAAACATTACAACAACGGAAGCAAGGAGATAACGACGTTGTCAGAATGTGTTTCCTGCATTGCGGGTAGGAGTTTCACCATAAAAGTTACTAGCCTAATGGATTGCACGAGAAGATATCCCTTTCTTTGGATTCTGTGCACCCATGGGCATTTCAGGCTGACATGAGTAAGACATGCATTTTAAATTGTAATAAGTATTATTTTTAAGAACATGTATTTAAGTATAATAACACACACAATAATTGTAGGTTGGAAAACACTTTGTGTTATGAGTCATTTCATTATGCATGCTCAAACCTAAAGGGTGAAGAGCACAGGGAGGAGTTACAAGTGGGGAATACACAAAACATACCAAATTGAGGTGAGGGGTGATTAAGTAATTGGGTTGTTACTTGTAAAAGGTTTTAGAACAGTATGTGGGTTGCAGGTTTTATAACACCTAGTATTTTCAAACCTGGAATTTTACAAAACAATATGAATGTAATCAAAACCTTTTTTGATTAATGCATTAACAACCCAATTGGTTTGTCACCCCTCAACTCAATTTGATTAGACATCCAGTGTTTTCCAACATGCAATTATATATAGATAGTACGAACGTAATGAAGAAGTTTTTTTTAGTACACAGTAAGAGTGTAATGAAGATCACCTTCAAAATTTATGCAGACCACACTAAATGATATAGATAAAAGATAATGTATTGAGTGAAGAGATTCTTCATGGTATTGAGAAGTTGAGGAAGGTGTGTGTGTAGTATTCACAATGGGAAAATGACAACACACAACTCAAGAAGCAGGTAGCAAAAAGTATGTAATGGAAAAGGAATCCGCTCTAAAAAAACTTGAAAATAAGCAAACCACAGTGAATGAGATAGATAATGTATTGACTAAATACATTGTTCTTGCTCTTGAGAAGTTGACGAAGGAGCATGTGCACTATGTGAAATGGGCAAATGACAATGCAGAACTGGAGGCAACAGGTCCTAGAATGCATGGAATGAAAAATGAATCTTTTCTAAAAACACTTGAAAAGAAGTAGAGTAGAGTGAGTGAGATAGCTAATGTATTGATTGAAGAGATCCTCCATGCTCTTGAGAAGTCAAGGAAGGTGCATGTGTAGTATGTGCAAAGGGAAAATGGAAATGCACAAGTGGACAATCCGAGGAGGTTTTGTATTGCACAAGAATTTGTGCAAGAAAAGAAAGTAAGAGATGCTTCTATGAGTGGAGTTGAACAAGTAAATTTTATCATGAATAACTTCTACAACACAGTATATTTTCCACTATGAATTGTAATAACTGGTTTATCTATTAGTTATGAAACTTCATAAGTGTCACTTGCTAGACTTGTAACTTGTAATTTTCTTGTGACATTGCACCAAAATTGTCTTGTCCATCAAAATTTTTCTTGAACTTCCCTAACTTATTATCCTTTTCAAAATGAGTACATAGGAATTTGAATATTATTGCTCTTGAAACAACTTTTAATGCATTCCACTCAATTATCACCATACCTTAGCTAACTCTACTTTCCTCATTTTGATTAAATGAGATAAAAGAGGAGTTAGCCAAAGTGTGGTGAACATTGATTCAAAATGCATTAAACATTGTGGTTCAAGAGGAAGATTATTCAAATTACTTTTGTACTCTCTTTGAAAAGGATAATAATGTTAGGGAAGTTCTTGAAAAGGTTTTGATGGACAAGACAACTTTGATGCAATGTGCCATAGGAAAATTACAAGTTATTAGTTTGGAAAAATTATATGTAGACAACATGAGTCTAATGAAAACCTTTAGTTTTGTAGACAATAAGAATGTAGTGAAGTTCATTCACATTCACAATTTAAAGCAACTCTTACTTACACTAAATTTGCATTTCAATTTCCTCATATGATTTATAAATAAATGCATAATATAATTGCAGGTTGGAAAACACAATGTGGTTTTCCATTTATTTCATTATATACATTCAAAGCTAAGTGGTGGAGAGCATGGGGAGGAGTTGCAGGTGGGGGCTTCATTAAACTAACCAGATTGAGACGAGGGGTGACTAACCAATTGGGTTGTTACATCTACATGGTTTTACAACACTATGTGGGTTGCAGGTTTCATAATACCTAGTGTTTTCCAATTTCATTACATTGTTACTATAAAATTCACAAAGGTTCTCAAGACAATAAAAAGACATACCAAATTGAGTTGAGGGGTGACTAAGCAATTGGGTTGTTACTTGTAAACGGTTTTAAAATAGTATGTGGGTTGCAGGTTTTATAACACCCAGTGTTTTCGAACCTGGAATTTTATAATACAATATGAGTGTAAGAAAACCTTTTTTGATTAACGTAGTAACAACCCAATTGGTTTGTCACCCCTCAACTCAATTTGATTAGAAACCCAATATTTTCCAACATGCAATTATATAGACAGTATGAACATAATGAAGAAGTTTTGTTTAGTATATAGTAAGAATGTAATGAAGATCACCTTTGAAATTTATGCAGACCGCATTGAATGAGATAGATAAAAGATAATGTATTGAGTGAAGAGATTCTCCTTCCTATTGAGAAGTCGAGGAAGGTGTGTGTGTAGTATGCACAATGGGAAAATGGCAATGCATAACTCGAGTAGCAAGTAGGAAAAAGTATGTAATGGAAAAGGAATCTGCTCTAAAAACACTTGAAAAGAAGCAGACCAAAGTGAATGAGATAGATAATGTATTGACTGAAGAGATTGTTCCTACTCTTGACAACTTGATGAAGAGCATTATGTAGTATGTGCAATGGGCGAATGCCAATACAGTTCCAGAGGCAATAGATACTAGAATGCATGGAATGAAAAAGGAATCTTCTATGAAAACACTTGAAAAGAAGAAGAGCAAAGTGATTGAGATGGATAATGTATTGACTAAAGAGATCCTTCATTCTCTTGAGAAGTTGAGGAAGGTGCATGTGTAGTATATGCAATGGGAAAATGGCAATGCACAAGTGGAAAGAAGAGGTTTTGTATTGCACAAGAATTTGTGTAAGCAAAGAAAGTGAGAGATGATGTTAAGGGTGGAGTTGAACAAGTAAATTCAAAGATTCTTGAACATAAGAATTTCATGGAACACATGGAATTGGAAATGTATGAAAAGAAGGTAGAGACATGAAAGTCCTATGTGAATACTAGAGAGGTGTTAATAGGTAATATTAGTGGGGATGAGGAAAAATGCATGGATGCTCAACTTGCAGATACCAAAGCACTAGTTGGAAGTACTGAAACTGAAGCAAAACAACACAAGAATACAATTAACCACTTATAAGAGGAATTAAGAGATAATAAGATTTTACCATCAAAACAAAAGGAGATTAATTAATGTTGTTGAGAGTTGTTGAGAGATTAGAAAATAATCATTTGCAAGAATTTGAAGGCATTCAGAAGTTGAAGTCTGATATCATGTATCTTGAGGCTCAATCACTAAATGTTTAACTTACCAATAATGATCCTGTAAGGCATATTGAAAGATCAAAAGTGAAACATGTTGTTGCACAACTTATAAAAGTCTAAATTACATTAATGGTAAATATTGAAGGTGCCTTTCATTACACTCTTGTTGTGTAAATAACAAGAGGTTTTAACTACATTAATATTGTCCTCCAAAATTGTATTCCTTTCCATTCTCACCTAAATTGTATGGTACTCATGTAGGGAGAAGCTAATCTCCCGACAAAATGCACCTATGCATAGACATTATAACATAACACCCCATCCCCCATGCTAATCTCTTGATAAAATACATCGACAAAGAGACTTGACGGATGGAGTTGACAAAATGATTGTAATGAAAATCTTTAGTTTTGTATCCAGTAAGAATGTAGTGAAGTTCATTCACATTCAAAATTTAAAGCAACTCTTACTTACACTAAAAGTTGCATTTCAATTTCCTAATATGATTTATAAATAAATGCATAATATAATTACCGGTTGGAAAACACAATGTTTTTTTCTATTTATTTTATTTTGTATGTTCAAAGCTAAGTGGTGGAGAGCACGAGGAGGAGTTGCAGTTGGGGGTTTCATAAAACTAACTAGATTGAGCTGTGGGGTGACTAACCAATTGGGTTGTTAAGTCTACAAGGTTTTACAACACTAGATGGGTAGCAAGTTTCATAATACCTAGTTTTTTCCAATTTCATTACATTCTTACTATCTAATTCACAAAAGGTTCTCAAGATAATCAAAAAACATACCAAATTAAAGTGAAGGGTGGCTTAGCAATTGGGTTGTTACTTGTAAAGGGTTTTAGAAGAATATGCGAGTTGCAAATTTTATAACACCTAGTGTTTTCCAACCTAGAATTTTACCAAACAATAAGAATGTCTTGAAAAGCTTTTGTTATTTAGACAGTATGAATGTAATGAAAGGCAACTTCAAAATTTATAACAAGTCTTACGCAAAGTAAAAATTGCGTTTCAATTTTTTAATATACCCAAATATACATGCATAATATGAGTGCAAGTTGGAAAACATAGTGGGAGGTGAGTACATAATTTATGAAACCTCCAACCCACACAATGTTGTAAAACCCTCTACACATTGAGGGAAAATGAAAAACCTTGTTTTCCCATCAATGAAAACCCATCTTCACAATGAATAGCCGTTCAATTCTTCACAGTCCCTAGGCAAGGTAGAATGGCAAAATAGCATATATTTTTGGTAGATATGCATACCTACTAGCTAGCTTCCCGTGCCTGTCACATGCATTTTGGTAGGGAGAATGGACGCACTGCTTCGGCCCTGCAACACCCTTCTGAGATTGCCAACAACCTTCAAAATGAGAATGTCGAAAATGGCGACGTTATGGGCTTTTTATGTTGTTTTCAAATATAGCATTTCATTGCAAAACACACATTGCACTTTCCAACTTGGTTATATATTTTATATGGTTTCTAGTTTCTCTAAATGTTATTCAGTCATTTCACTCATATTTCCACAATGGGTTGTCACTTATTTCATTTGGCTTCCTCTAAAAGTTCAATGTTGTGAGAATATTAAAATAGAAAAATTTAAAAACCCTCAACACAAAAACACATAAACAGCTCTTCATTTCAAATGAAAACCCCTTTTCGCAAACAATAGTCATTCAATTCTTCACAGTTCCTAGGCAAAATGGGAAAATGGCATACATATATTTATGGTGGATATACATACCTGCTATCTAGCTTCCGGCCCCTATCAAATGTGTTTTGGTAGAGAGAGTGGTCACTCTGCTTCAGCCTCTGAATGCCTACAACTCCCTTCTGTGCTCTCCATCAACCTCCAAAATGTGAAAATGGCGACGTTTTGGGCTTTTTGTCCATTCCAAATTATGATTTTGAAAACCCACCGGCACTGCCACGTTTTTCCGATAACAGGACAGGTGACGGCACTCCAAAGGACATGTGCCTAAACATCTGTCGGCACCGTCTGTCAAGTCTTTTTATTGATGTGTTTTATCAAGAGAGTGGCATGGAAGATAAGTGTTATGTTATAATGTCTATACATAGATGCGTTTTATCAAGAGATTAGCTTCTCCCGTTTATTAGAGGGTTGGGGATCTTTATTTATGTCACTCTGCCCTATATTGTGACCCTGTATTATTACCATATAATTTCCCTTTTATCCTTCTCCTCAGAGAAATCCTACACATATTCTTCAATCTTCTTCGAACTAGCATGACAATATTTCCGTAAGCCAGCCCTTCCATTGAAACAAATAACGAGAGCATCGAGACTGGTGACTATGAAGCCTTTCGCTAAAAATGATGTATGTCCTTAAGAAAACTCATGCAGCGCATGATATATATAAAAATCTGGTTTGAATTTCATAGGGTTTATATATGAATTCTTTGTAGCATATAAACTTTTGTCTTCAATTTAAACTTCACAGTACTAGCTTCAAAAGTCATTGTCAAATCCAGACTTTATACTGTCAATATTGGGATACTTTCCAGGGAGTCCTGATATTTCATCCCTGTAAGCATCATCTGGATGTAATGAGCGTTAACCACTACTCATGAAACAGGGATAAATGAGTTTAATTAAAAACTACATGACTAAATACTGATAGAAATATCATAACATTAGAAGAAACTTAGAAGTACTAACAGTTAAATTTATACATTCCCAAAGGTTTCCCTCAGTTTACCATAAAACCAAACCAACATTCAGTTATAGACAAGACTTAGAATAATATTAATTTTACTAAATTGAACAAGTATTAACGAACTAATTCAAATCATAGACATTGCGGTGGTCTTAAACAACAGGCCATGGAAGTATCTACCAGTTCAGAACCAGCATTAACGGTTAAAGAAAACTAAGGAATTATCTACTAGCTTAAAGAAGATTTCCATGGAGCAAGTAATAAGAGACTACCTTGTATGATCACAATAACAAAGAAGAAAACTGTAAACAGCAAGGCCCACAAAGTAGTTTTTGTTGAAGAACGTTCCTTAACCTTCTGTCTTCTCAAAGATCTGATCCTGTCCAATCTTGCTCTTCTTAGCAAATCTACATCATAAATGCTCTTTATATGCCTCCCCTTTGAGGGAGTTGTGGCTGCTTTAGGAGGCCTGGGAGGTTTTTTCCATCCGGGTTTCAAGGCAACGTTGGTATTCCCATGCCCAATCTTCTTAGTATTCCCAGAAACTGTATTCTCTGTTTTTGCCAAATCCAAATCCTGAGACCCCTGTTTCTTAAACCCAGATACAACCGACTCTGAAAACCCCACCTTTACTTCTTTCTGCTGGAAACCACATTGAACACCAGTGTTCCTTGTATGCCCACCTACTAATCCACTATCTCTCTGAGTAAAGCTCAACCTTCCCCAAACTTTCCCAAACTTCCTTCTTCCTGAAGCTAGAAATGAACAGAACTGATATAATGTCCTCTGTTTGCCCATCTACTATGTTATTCAAAACTCTTTTGATCCCAAGTTCAAGTCAGTACTGATAACCAAACTGCGCTCTTTTTTTGCAAGATTTGTACCAGTAAACCAAAATGGCAAATAAAATAATGTGAAGAACAAAGCTGCTCCCATTGGAATGGCTGAGCCACTCCAAAATCTTATAAATGCATTCCATACCCAACCAAATGATTCGGTTGCTTCTCTGTTTAATGTTGTCAAGTATGCACCTACAAAACCAGGTGTGTAGTTTGCAATTTTCCTGAAATCAAACAACCATTCTAGTCTTAATCCTCTTCTAATTACTGTCGAGATCTTTACTCTTGAATTTTTATCTGGAACACCTAGAACAATCTCACAATAGTGCAGGGTCTAAAGAATTAGATATTTCTGCATCAGATTCTTGGTCACCAAATATCACCATCTCATGTGATAAATCCATGCAGGTTAACATTTGTATGAAAACACAAAATTCCATTTCCCTCATCTATGAATATTATTGAGGCTAATATTTTTAGTGCTTTGGAGAACAAATTATGAATATTCTCTTTTGATTCACCAACAGTAGGAAACTGCATAATTGATGACAATGATGATGCATATGAAAAACTTTGCTCAGAGTGTGGCATAGACATTTTGTTTGTTCTTGTGATGGCATGAGCACATTCATGAATGGATACAATATTATTGCCATTCTTTTAGATGGTACCAAAATCTTCATTTGCTGTAGTAGACTTTTAAGATTCAACCTGTGCTACTGATAATGATTGTCTAGGAGTTGGGAAGATTGAGATTTAACTAACATGGATCATGTACATGTGTGATGTATGCATGTTTCACTAGGCTTAGGGTGAGGTCCTATGGGGAGCTTCAGCATCTATTTTGAAGGAGCAAGGGGTCCCATGAAGCATAAAAAGAAAATGCTACAGGAGTAATTAGAATCTTTTCCTCAACAAAAAATGCTACAGGAGTAATTAGAATCTTTTCCTCAACAATAGCAGTTCCTACTTTTTAGCCCAAAAACTTAAGCTGGGGCTAGAAATTGCCCTGCCAGCTTAGGTTTTTCTCTGCCACTTGTCAATTATATGAAATTTTAAAATTCTCACCAATTAATTGAATATGCAAAATAATAAACTCCATGAAACCACTAGCTTCCACAAATATAGGAGCTTGAACTTTTAAGCTTAAACTATGATACAAAATCCATGGGACCTCCCACTTTAAAATAATGTTAAAAAATCTCAGCAGCACACATTGAAATTTTTTTTAGGAAGCTCCCCTCCATGAGACCCCCACACTCAATGATGCTTACAAATCTGCAAGTGGATTAGTGCTCGAGAGAGAAAAGCAGAAATTAAATAAATAATTTGTATTTATTTCATTTTTTAGAAGATAAAGATATGAAGAGTGAACTTAATTAAATAAATGTTTAATTAAGGTGGACTATAGAAGAAAAAGCATAAAATGATTAATTAATGTTAGGAAGATGGTTTGAAAGATTAATTAAATAATTAAGTTTATTTAACTAACATTGGCAAAGGACAAAATCTAATGAATTTATGATGTGGATGTATTTAGACATCTCCAATATCAAGGTAAAGTTATCTAACCGTCAACATGCATTATCCTATTCAAGAAAAAAAAGAACAAGATCCATGATTTTTTTAAGTATACAAACTGAATTATTTTTATGGATAACACAAGCACTAAACTGAATTATTTGTGTTCATTATTTAGATTAGGGCATCATCCTCCAATCTTTCACATTCTACAAGCTCACTCTTCATTCCACTCATCACCACAACCATAGTGTATGAAATCACATTTAAAATTCTAATATTCAGTAGATACCATATCCTTAACATAATCTAAGATATAATAAACTCCATAAAAGAACATAAATTCTGTTACTTCTCCATAAGAGTCATCTCACAAAACAAAATATTCACTTATTCAAAGCAAGTCACTTATTTATGAAAATATAATGTTGTGATAGCTTTTACAAATTTTCAGCTAAGAACAACAAAAAAGTCTCCACTTATTCAATGCAAATCACTTATTTATGAAAATATAATGCTGTGATAAGCTTTTACAAATTTTCAGCTAAGAACAGCAACATTTGAAACCTAAATCGGAGGGCTGGCAATCACAATGTGCATCTCAATTTCCACAACTCGCAACAAATTAGCAATCATTTCCACCAGCCGCATTTGCTCCTCCTATAATAAACACTGCACTTGCAACACCCATATCAATACACAATTGAATTCAACATGTGAAGAATTATCAGTGGGATATGATACTCTTGAAGAGTTACAAAACTACCTTAAAGCAAGGTACTATTTAAGGTCTAAAAAGGAAAGGGTCTTTGACTTTGAAGGTCATATGAACTTCATGAGACAGACCATCCTTACCATGACTACAATCATTCATCAAACTGATTATGAAGAAGATGTAATTAGAAATTTCTTTACTCCTCAAGAGGTATATCAAAGGAAGAGAAAATGGGAAATCATGATGAAGGTTGAGGGAGAAAGGAAGGAGAATAACATTGAATTTTTTGGGTATTTTTTAGAAGAAGAAGATCCTTTCAAGAGGATAGATTTGATAATTGATAAATTTCATGAATTGTATGATAAGTCTACAGCAGAAGGAGAGAGGTCCACCAAATTATCTCCCAAGAGGCCAAGTGATATTGTAATTTCAGAGCCTTCCCTTGATACTATTTCAGTATGTCATGCTCCTCCAGAATCACCTCCTAAACAACCACTTCCTAAGAAACAAACAATACAAGAGCCAGATCCACTAGTTTCCTATGCAATGAGTGAGGAAGTTGGAGATACCGAAGAGGTAGCTAGTGTGTTAAGACACTTGAAGGATGATGTTGAAGTAGACCATCCAATTCATGAAATTGAATCCCACAAGCTTGAATCTAGAATTGAAATCTATGTATAGGGAGAGAGAGAGAGAGAATGCATGAAGATGAAAGGGTAATTGTAGCACTCAGGTTTGTGGAGGATGATGAGTTTATCAAGACTCTTGAATTTAAAGATTTTTGGATTAAAATGAAGATTGTATCCCAGAACTTCAATGAATTGAGAATTGACAATGTTGATATTAGCCCATAGGATGCTAGAGAAATGGTCTTGAAAAGTGATATACTTATTGTACCGAGTATGAAATTAAAGAAAATGTTTTTACTTGATCAAGTAAGAACACAAGAGAACCCAATGATGATTGTTGAGTTTGATTCGAAGGAATAAGTGGTGCAGGATACCACCCAAAGATTGAGACCTTGGCCTTTTGGACCACACAAAGAAGTACACAAAATCCAAGGTTATTAGATGTGGTGCAGGAAATGAGAGTATCAGCCATGGTGACAGCATTAAAAGACACATCTCCTCTAGAGGTTTCAACCATGACAATGCACTCAGCCATGTTCACTCAAGCTATTGTTAAGGAGATGGAATCCGGATAGGTAGAGTATGAAAAGGAACATAAGTTTCTCAATGATGAAGTAAATAAATTGTTCATGGAAAATGTGAAATTAAAAGAATAATTGAAAGGAGTAGGGCCTTCAGAAAGTAAGGAAATGAAGAATCAAATCTCTAATGTTTTGGAAAAGGTCCTGGAGCACAGGATCAAGTTTGTAACTAAGGGTAAATTCTAAGGTTTTAGATCAATCAAATGAATGCAAATCACAAATGACAATAAACCCAAAGTTCTATAGAGCACAAAGGAAATTAAGCAATAAAATGGTTATATCTGTAAATCGCATTTTCCATGATTACCTCCATAGCACCTTCTTACTTGCTGGATGATGTTGCCCTCAGATTCGTTGTGCGAGCAATCTGCAAATGCCTAAGACCTACAACAAGCTTTGAAGGATTTATGCAATGTCTAAATGCCTATGACTATGACAATGTCTATGAAAATAATGACTACTAATGCCAAATGACTATAATAACTATTAAATTAAAAATGAAGTTGTCGGATCCCGAAATTATGAGCAAAATTGTCTTTTATAGAAAACACAATTTTGAGTGGACGGATGAGATTGAATTCTAAGAAAGACCTAGAATGAGAGGTCTGGATTGAAATCTGAGAATCCCTAATTAAGATAAATTCTGATTTGTGAGATTCGAAAAATCAAGAAGATAAGATTTCTGAAGATTCGATTTGGAAAATCAAGAAAGAATTTAATTAATTCGACAAGATCAGACTAAAAAGAGTGAAAATTGATGAAATCATTTTAAATATTTTCATTTATTTAAAATGAGAGAAAAGTGAAATTAGTAATTAAATAATTAAAAATAATTATTTAATTTGGAAGATAAGACTAAATAATTAAATAAATTAATAAATTTATTTAATTGTGACAATTAGTGACATATCAAATAAATAAATGAAATTCATTTATTTAATAATCAGAATTAATGAAAGGAAATTAAATAAATTGAAATTTATTTAATTAAGGGAAGACTTAGACAATTAATTTTAATAAATAAATATAATTTATTTATTTAATAATCATGAAGAATAAAAGGACATGAATTAATTAAATAATTATGAATTATTTAATCAATAGTCGAATGTGGACCAAGGACATAATTAAATGTCATAATTATACTAGGACGAAAGTGGTAAAAATGAAGCTTGCAGGCCTAGGTCATTTTTAGGTGTCTACAAAGTTAATTGTGGATAAGTTAGAAAATGTGTATGATTTCTACATCTCACTATCACATGCAATTGATCAAAAGAAAACACATGTACCCATTTTGGATCCTCTTTTCAAGAAATGGAAGCCCATACACATACCTTAATGACTTTGTGTAGAGTTTTACATAGGATTCCTGAGGCTCCTACAACCCTAAAGGACATTGAACAGATGGTTAAAATGGTTAAAAATAAATCCTAGTATATACATGGAGAATATTAGAAGATCAAAACTAAAATGGATTCATTTCATATATTGAAGCAATGGTTTGTGCCAAAGATATTGAAAGATGATGATCAATTGAAAGACCTCGATGAGTGGAAGAATGAATTTGGTCAGATTGTTCCTGGTTGCATTGCTCATGTACAAAAGGATGGTGAATTAAGTTTCCATAGCCTCAATTTAATCATGGCTAGAATAATAGCTTTGAATGCCAAATATTCTAATCTCATTACAGACACCAAAAGGTTACTAGAGAGTCAGTGGAAAAATCACCTTGCAAATGTATTGAAGATTCAAGAATACAAATGGCCACATGACTATATAGTGTATCAATACGAGAAAAATTATTTCACTCCTCTAGAAGAATAGGCCTCGATACCATCATAGTGGAAGAATCAAGCATTCAGGCACTCTGTCATGGAGAGGAGGAACTTTCCAGATCAAGATGATCATGGCTCCTCTAAATTGATTAACAGATTTAAGTGCATTACCAATGCTACGGACTTCCAATCATGAACTTTGAAAAGATGCCTCATTTTGTAATGGTCCAAAGCTTGTTTCTTCTCTTATAAAAGAGAAATAAGACCGAATTTTGGAGGGATCGTCAAATAATCATCATATATCATATATAGTAATTTTAGGATAGAATACATGAAAAGACTTATGATATACTATAAAATCTTTTGAAGTAATTAGTGGAGAAGAAAGTCTAATTTGGTGACCAAAGTTCTGGTGTTCAATTGTTTGTTGAGATTCATTGATAAATGTTATCCTAATGTCTCCAAAGTGGTATTTTCTTGTTATTCATATTGAATGTATCAAGCATATATTTAATTTGTCAAGACACATTTGTTGCCTTTGTGTGATTCATTTTGATTGGTTTCTAGAAGAAAGAATTAAAACTTCTTTTAAGTGATTCCTTTTAATTGGTTTCTTTAAAGAATTAAAATCTTTTTGAATAAGTCATCTTAATTGGTTTCCTTCAAGAAAGAATTAAAATCCTTTCAAATATCACAGTAACCTGGGGAGATATCATTGGGATTAGTAAGAAGATCCTGGTAACTTATAACCTTGTACATTTATGCCAGTCATAAACTTCTAAAAGTGCCAAAATATTTGATTTAAGCCATAATTAAAACACATACATCATATACATCTTGAATCCATTTCCCAATAGGATAAGACAATGATCAATTTCATTTAGAATTATATTTCATAAAAACTTGATTCACACCTTCCATGTTTTCAATTATAGGAGTAGCAGTTAGAAACAACAAGTAGTTTAGCATTCAAGTTATCTATTTCAAATCTTTATTCCATATTGAAGTAGATAGAAAAAACTCACATAAACACATTCAATCTACTTAAGATCAATCCATAGGATATAACACTTATAAGGGTACACCCTTCTAGGTCTAAGATAGCAGAACCTAAAGAGTAGGGAGCTATAAACCATATTGGTTGACTTTGTTCATTGGCCAAAAAATTGCTAAACCTAACCATAGAGCTTGGCATACTCTTAGGGTTTGCAATTTTCAATTTTAGGAACCAACATGCTTGACGTGTGAATTGCATCTAGGAAATGATAATCTTAATTGTTGAGGGTTTGCATTATTGAAGATATTTTATTTTTTGAAAGTATGCATTTATTTAAATTATTTTCTTGTTTGGTCATGCTCCACCTTATGTGGATTTGGATATGAATTTGTAGGGTATGCTTGTTTTATATTTAGGATTAAAGTTTTCTTTTGTTAAGAAATTCTAATTGTAGGTTTAATATTTCTAAAAAATATAAATTATTTTTGATTATAGGTAAAGCAAGTTTTGAAGGTACCCCGAAACCCTTTACAAAATAGAAAATTGCTTTAAAATATAATTGAAACAAACTAAGTAGCCAACCATAAGAAAAAAACCAACAAACAACCAACCAAAAAGATAGATAGAACAAGCAATCAATTACGCAATTTTTTAGAATATTAGTAGCTTCTAGATCACTATCTATAATATTTTGATGCATTTCCATGACTTTAATGACCTCCTTTGTAGGAACCCCCAAATTCTTCTTGATTTTATTGTGAGTATGAGTGCAAGGACCCTTCTCACTAATCCCGTCTTTAGGATCATTGGGGAGATCCTCTAGACCAACAAAAACTTCTTTAACACCAGATGAATCTCCTTTCCACAGCCTAGCTTTCTCACTGAGAAATTGGAGACCTTCAACCTCATTATGGAGAACCGACTTACTAACATTAATCACATTTTCTAGGTTCTCGTAAGCTCTATTCATTTTATCCTCCAAGACTGAGATTCAAAATTCAAAATCTCTTTTTAGCTTCAACATTTCATCAGTCACAATCTTGGTGCAGGAGCACCTACACCTCATCCTCCATATTTGATCATCTGATGGTAAATAAGGAGGTCAATAGGTTGGTGTGGGAATTTTGAAATTCTTTTTCTTGAATAAGTTCAATCAAGACCCTTAAGTATGTTTTAGGATGATTCTTTGACTTTAGTGATCATAAAGTGAAAATTTCAATCTTGCACTAAGAATTGTTTTTGTAGCCTTTGAAGGAAAGTTTTTGAATTTGTATATGAGTGTGCAAGGTTAGAGTTTTGTTGATGTAATAAGGATTTTTCCAAGCCATTTGTGTGGTTTTAGGGATTCATAGTTGTTAGGAGTGCAAACATTATAATATGAGTAATAGTGTTGTTATAAAATGTGTAAAAGATGTAAATTTGGCCTCCAATGGTCATTAGAGATTTAAAAATTGGTTGCAAGGAATTTGGGAATTGGTTTGATGATTACAAGCCTTTAAAAAGGCATGAAAACTCATTTTGTAATGTTGGTTCAAAGTTTGAAGAATTGGAAATAAGAATTTTTTGAGTTTTCATTCATTTTTTGAGTTTCACTCATAGTTTGCAGATCTGTACGGACCCGTACAACCAAATTTTATTGTGTAATGGTTAATATTATGTAAATTCCTATGTTAGTATTGCTTTGCATCAAGTTTGAGGGAATTTAATTGAGTTTTGTAGTAGTAATCTTTGTTTTCTTGTAGCAGACCGAGATCACCCTGTTTTGAGGGTTTGTAACCAAAATCATTTTTTAAAGGGCCCTTACACCAACTGTATCTATTGTAACTAGTGTAAGGTGCCCTAGGGATTTTTATTAGATTGGAGGTTTCATGATTAGAGTTGTGGAGAAGGATCCAAGGAGATAATCTTGTTGTCTTGATGAGTTTTGTGAAGTAAAACACATGAAGATGGAGCCTTGGGTCTAGGGTTTGTGAAAATCAATGAGAGTGTGGAGTTTTTTTCAAATTTTGAGCATATAAGGGTTAAAATACAAATGTTTGAGTCAGTGGCATGGTCTGAGAGGTTGTGCAAGTGGGATTTTGAATAAACCCTCTTGATTTGGCAAGAAATTGAGGGTTTTGTGGTTTGCTATGTTGGAAGGGTTAACCCTAAGGATAAAATGTGGTTTAGAGGTTTGAGGGCATGAAAAATGTTTCCCCAAGGTTTCATGTATTTGTGTTAAGTTTAAAGGTATGTTTCTTTGTAATTTAGGCCTAATCAGCCTAACTAGGTCAGTGTAGAAGGGGTGATTTTAGAAGATTGGTCCAAAAGACTTATATCTGACTTTGAGATATGTGTTACAACTTTGAAATGGATATCTGAATCCATCATATGTTTGTCAGGTGTCTTGGAGAGTATTTGAGTTAAAGGCCAAAAATTCAGTTTGCACTACTACTAGGATTCAAGGGTGAAAGTGAGAAATCATGCTTCTGATTGTTGTCAAACTTTGAGGATTGTTTGAATTTCTCAAATGGATCATTTTAATCTTGTTAGATGCCTCTTGAAGGTAGGTTGTCACTTTGAATGTGGTTGAGCCTCCTGGGTTTGCATCAGAGTGGTATTAGAGCCCAATAGTAGATCTTGTGTTGGTGTTTTGAATTGTTTTTGCAGGTAGGGGAAGAGAGGATTGTGAAAATACCTCCTAAAGGAAGTTTAGTTGCAAAGAAGATTGACACCCATGACAAGGAGATAGAAGCCTTTAAAAGAGAGATGGCTGCTTGGAAGGCAAAGAAAAGAGTGGAAGAGGATGAAAGTGAAACTGAAGAAGAGGAGACTTCCAATGAAGAGGAAGAGATGGATCCAGATGATGTGATAATGTTGAAGCTTTTGAAGGCTGTGAAGAAGAATGGGCATGGAAAAATGGATGTGCCTATGTATGGAGGAAAACTTGACAGTGAAGAACTCTTGGATTGGATAGGAGCTTTAGAGAACTACTTTGAGAGTGAAGAGATTGATGAAGAGCACAAGGTGAAGAAGGCTAAAACAAAAGTGAAAGGACATGCTTTGCTGTGGTGGAATTTTGTGCAAGAGGAAAGGGAAATACAAGGAAAGAACAAGATCACTTCTTGGGAGAGGATGAAGACCAAACTGAAAGGTAAATTCCTTCCTTGTGATTATAATGTTCAATTGCTTAAAAAGTTGCAAAATCTTAGAAAAAAGGATTTAGATGTGCAAGCATATACTGAAGAATTTTATAGGCTAAGCATAAGAACCAAACATGAAGAAGATGAGGAAGAAATGGTTGCTAGGTATTTGAATGGTTTGAGGTATAACATTCAGGATGAGATAGCTTGTTGGCACCTAAATCAGTTGAACAATGCTTTCAAATGGCAATGAGAGTAGAAGAAAAACTAAAGAGGAGACAAGAGAATGTAGCAAGAGGAAGAGGAAACACTTCTAGGGGTAGAGGCACAAGTACAACATCAAGGCAGCCTAAGGAAGATCATCAAGATGCTGAGAAGAACAAAGAACAAGCTCCTGAAGCAAGAGGAGGATGGAGAGGTGGAAGGACAAACTTTAGGAAAAGGGGAGATTACAATGAATTCTTAGGAAGGTGTTATAGGTGCAATGAATTTGGACACCCATCTTTCAAGTGTCCTCAAAACCAAGGTTCAACTTCGAGTGGTGATAGGAGTGAGAGAAGAACATAATTGATTCAAGAGGAAGAGTGTGAAATTTCAAGCAAACCTACAGATCTAGAGGTAGGAGAAGCACTCATGATGAGAAGAACATTGTTGCAAGCACCTAAGGAGGAAGACATGAGCCAAAGAAGGAGCCTATTCAGAACCTCATGCAAATGCAAAGGTGAAGTGTGCCAAGTTGTTATTGATTCAAATTCTCAAGATAATATGGTGTCTAGGGAGATGCTAGACAAGTTAAATCTAGAAAAGATACCTCATGTAGCACCTTACAAAGTTTCTTGGGTGAATGATAGTCAAACCTTAGTGGTGAATGAGCAAGCATATATGGATTTCCAAATTGGGGAGTACAAGGATAGAGTGTTATGTGAGATATTGCCAATGGATTGTTGTCATCTTCTCTTGGGAAGGCCATGGAAATTTGATAGAAGATCTATGTATGATGGTTGGGCAAACAACTATACAATTTGGAGGGATGATCAAAGTTTTAAACTAACTCCTTTGTAGGGAAAAGAGGAGAAAGGTAAGTCTAAGGTGGTGATTTTTGGAAAAAAGGAGCTTATAAGGCTTGAGGACAGTAAGGACAACCTATTTTCTGATTTGGAATAGGGTTATGGTGTTGAGACAGCAAGGAGGACACCTACAAATGGTGTTAAAACAATGGAATCTAATGGTGTTAAAATAGTGGAATCTAATGGTGTTGAACCTATTGGGAAGATAGCAAAAGGATCTAAGAAGGGAAATGCTTAATTATTGAAGCAAACCAATGTGAAGCCCATGGAGAAGGCTGATATAGTGGTGAGAAACGAGTTGGGGGTGAATTGGAGTAAGAATGTGTTGGTGGGGACAATGATATGTCCTTTGGTGCAAGGTAAACTTGTAAAGTGTGGAGGTCATGCAGGTACAAGAGTGCATAGACTTGACAATACAGTCAGTACAATGAATTGTAACGATAGGAAAGTGATGGTGGGTTTTGTTAAAACAGAAAGTCTGATGGCAGAGACAAAGGGATAGAGTGTGCAGAGGTTTGACAACAGTAATGAACTTGGAGATAAGCTAAAAGGAAAAGTAGATCAAAATAATGCTAACATGTGTTTGTTTGCAGGTGTTGGTAAGGGCATACAACCTAGTTTTGACCAAAGAATAGGGAGAAGACCACTTTTAGGTCTGAATACCAAGATAAAGCCAACTTCAATGGAAATCAATGTCAAGAATGTTCAATGTGTAGAGCAGATTGCAAGTCCAATATGCATATATTAGGGGAGAGGATTTGTGGACCCATGGAGCATTTATGAATCTTGGATACAATGGAGACAAGGACAACTCATGGGGCATGAGTCTTTTCTAGGGGGGTGTATGGTGCAGGAGCACCTACACCTCATCCTCCATATTTAATCATCTAATGGTAAATAGAGAGGTCAATAGACTGGTTTGGGAATTTTGAGCATGCTTTGTCTTGAATAAGGTCAATCAAGACCCTTAAGTATGTTTTAGGATGAGTCTTTGAGTTTAGTGATCATAAAGTGAAATTTTCAATCTTGCACTAAGAATTGTTTTTATAGCCTTTTAAGGAAAGTTTTTGAATTTGTATATGAGTGTGCAAAGTTGGAGTTTTGTTGATGTAATAAGGATTTTTCCAAGAATTTTTTGTGGTTTTAGGGAGTCATAGGTGTTAGGAGAGAAAACATTATAATATGAGTAATAGTGTTGTTATAAAATGTGTAAAAGATGTAAATTTGGCCTCCAACAATCATTAGAGATTTAAAAGTTGGTTGCAAGGTAGTTGGGAATTTTTTTGATGAGGAGAAGCCTTTGAAAAAGGCATGACAATTCATTTTTTAATGTTGGCTTGAAGTTTGAAGAATTGGCAATAAGAATTTTCTGAGTTTTCATTCATTTTTTGAGTTTCACTCACAGTTTGCAGATCTATATGGACCCATACAACCAAATTTTATTGTGTAATGGTTCATATTATGTAAAGGCTTGTGTTATCATTTCTTTGCATCAAGTTTGGGGGAATTTAATTGAGTTTTGTAGTAATAATCTTTGTTTTCTTGTAGCAGACCGAGATCACCCTGTTTTGAGGGTTTGTAACCAAAATCATGTTTTAAAGGGCCCTTACACCTACTGTATGTAATGTAACTAGTGTAATGGCCCCTAGAGAGTTTGAGTATATTGTAGGTTTCATTATTAGAGTTTTGGAGAAGGAACCAAGGAGATAAGCCTATTGTCTTGATGAGTTTTGTGAAGAAAAACACATGAAAATGGAGCCTTGGGTCCAGGGTTTGTGAAAATCAATGAGAGTGTGGAGTTTTTTTCAACTTTTGAGCATATAGAGGTTAAAATATAGATGTTTGAGTTGGTGGCATGGTCTGAGAGTTGTGCAAGTGGGATTTCGAATAAACCTTCTTGATTTGGCAAGAAATTGAGGGTTTTGTGGTTTGCTATGTTGGAAGGGTTAACCCTGAGGATAAATTATGGTTTTAGAGGTTTGAGGGCATGAAAAATTCTGCCCCAAGGTTTCATTTATCTTTGTTAATTTTAAAGGTATGTTTCTTTGTAATTTAGGCCTAATCAGCCTAACTAGGTCAACGTAGAAGGGGTGATTTTAGAAGATTGGTCCAAAAGACTTATATTTGACTTTGAGATATGTGTTACAAGTCTGAAATGGGTGTCTGAATCCATGATATTTTTGTTAGGTGTCTTGGAGAGTATTTGAGTTAAAGGCCAAAAACTCACTACTACTAGGATTCAAGGGTGAAAGTGAGAAATCATGCTTTTGATTGTTGTCAAACTTTGAAGATTGTTTGAATTTCTCAAATAGGTCATTTTAATCTTGTTAGATGCCTCTTGAAGGTAGGTTGTCCCTTTGAATTTGGTCGAGCCTCCTAGGTTTGCATCAAATCTTTAGAGCATCAGCCAACAAGTTCACTTGATCCTGAATAGAGGAACCCTGGGGATTAGGAGTACCCCCAACATTGTTAACCAGAGAGAGAACCTTAACATTAGTTAGGTTTAGTTCATTAAACACCCACTTAAAAAGTCTGAAAAAGGTTAAAGAATCATCTTTAGCCATCCCTAATACATTTGGAAAATATTCCTTATTGCAATTAAAAGTGTCCCTATCGTCATCCAGATCCTCAGGATTAACCCTGTTATCCTTCTCATCCTGCAACACATCCTTACCTTTGTTACCATAACCAAAAAATTTGATTTTGTGCACAAACCTCTCAATATCAGTAACCTCATGAACTCCCTGATCATTAGCATTCTCATGACCTTCATCAACAGACCTCTGGGTCTCAATATTGGGAGTTTCAGTAGGTTCAAAACTAACAGATTCATCTTGAGGCAAGCATTTCTTGTTACTAGAATGCAACTTTCCCTTAACCTTCTTGTGAGTACTCCCTTCTTTCACACACAATTTCCTTTTCCTACCTGAGGTATGGGATTCCACCTCCTCATTCACTTCAACATCCTCCTCCACCTTCTTCTTACTAGAGGTAAGATCATCGCTCTTCACCTTCAGCTTCTTGATAATAGGGGTTGGGAACTTACCTAATTTGACCTTTTGGGTTTTAGTGAAATCTTCAAAACCCTCCAACTCTTCACTACCAGTGATATATGCTTCAAACTTAGAAGGCTTAAAAAAATTTAGCCTTTTTTTTCATTTACCCTCAAAAGTCTTAGGAGGAACTGAAAGGACCTCCATAGAGGCTTCTAAACCAAAAACAAACTCCTCAAAACCAAAACCCGAAATCGACCCTATATCATACCCAAAATCAGACTTCTTAGGGAATCCTTTAGAGATTTTCTTAGGCTCATCAAGAATTGAGGACTTGGCATATTCCATAATTATGAGAATTAATCCCTCATGGAGGATAGGGTTCTTAGGATTCCTTTTGTGGTATTTTATACCATTTCCAAGGGAGGAATATAGATAAAAGGGGAAAGAAACCCTCTTCTTATGCCTAAAGTGATTTAGCAAAAAAAAAAATAGCCAACAAGAATAGAGAAGCGGTCGTCAAGAGTAATATACCTCATGATTTTAGCCGCCACATCTCCCCAAATTTCCTTGATAGAGCTATGATAAAAGCCTACACACTTCACCTTTTCCAATTGACTCCTTTCATCATCCTTAAAGAAGATTTCCATAGAAGCACTAGACTCTTTCTTGTCCCTATAGACCTTCCTTCCCTCTATATCCAAACCAATAATATTACCAATGAATTCTTCAATAATATTGAATTCCATACCAAACATCATAAGGATTCTACTTTTCCATCCCTTGATAAAAGCATGTGAAACCTTTGGGGCGAAGCCATGAAGTCTTTCAATGTAGGGAGTGATACCCCCCACCTCCAGCAACCTCCAAACCTTCTTGTTAATATTGGAAGAGTCACATGAAATCATATCAACACGATTCCTCTCACCTCCCATGATGACCATAGAGAAAAACCACAACAACTTCAACAATTTCAAATATTTGTAGAGGATACAAAATAGAAGAAGCCTCAAGAAGGAAGCTTTCCAAACACCCACAATTCATGTGGGAGTATTGATGTGACTAGAGGTCATAATAATTCTTAAATGTAGATCTTTATGGACCTCTGCCACATCATTAAAATGCAAGGAGTTGCAACTTAAGAAATCACACTTCGATTTAAAATTCTACATGAGAATCAACATGTGATTTAAAAAATCATTTAAGGGAATCCCCTCCTTAAACAACTTGCATATCATGATTGAGAATATATTGGATGTTGATGGGGAGGGGATCAATCTTATCCCAAACTTTATACTCATGAACCCCATAATTTGCAAACTTATCTGCAAGGCAATTTCCCTCATGATATATGTGAGATATTAAACATTGATCAAAGGAATTCAAAATTGCTAAAGCATCAAGAATAATAGGTTCTATAGACCAAGAAGGAGAGGAAGTATAATTAATGTTATTTATAACATTTAAGGAGTCACTCTCAATCCAAACCTTGTTGAAGCCTTTAGACTAAGCCATCTTCAAACCATGGTAGATAGCTGAAGCTTAAAAAATATAAATTGTTACCTCAAAACTATGGTAAAATTTATCTAGAATCTTATGTTATTATAATAGTGTGATACCACTACATCATTATGCTCAAAATAATTCTAAATATTGAAATTTTGAAATTTTGAAAAAAATCCAAGCTATGTTAATGGTGGAATATCAAAGCTCACACAATATTTTCCAAATGTTCATCAATTTAATTCAAGGCAAGTTAGTGGTGGAATTGAGAATTCTATGGTTCAAGGAGATTTCTTGAAATACCATTCTTGTGAATTAATACTTAACTAGATCATTTTATATTATGGGGTGAGTGTTTTCCACATGCAAATGAGTTCGTTTAACATTTGGTAATGTGTCATAGTGTAAACCTCAATTTTTATGCCAAGGACATTTTGAGTATTTTAGTATTTTTGGTGTTTATGAATGAGATCTATAGTAGGAGTGGAGTTTAATCTTACCACTCATAGAATTTAAATGAAACCAAAGAATGCAATATGTGACATAATATAATATAACAACTAAAATTAAAATAAACTATATCACTATCAAATTATTTTTTTGATTTGTGGCATTATAATGAATAATATTAATGTACAAATCATTAAGTTTATGTTGTTAATTTTATTGAGAATATCCTATTATGTATAGGGTCATATTTCTCAACTTTGCTTGGTCTTGTTAATATAGTGATGACATTCCACCATTGTATGTCTAGTAACCTCTCCCTTGATTCCATAGATTCATTTACATTTTATTGGTGTATGTGAATCCCATGTTTTTGCATTGGGTTTTTATTATCATTCCATTGTATGTCAATGGTTGTTACTGTTGGGAAAAGGTGTATTGTTCACCTTCCATAATGCTTATAATGTAAAATTAATATTATTTGTGGTATACATATGGAATCTAGAGATGTTTGCATCACATGTGTTAGACATTCTTGGGGCCACAAGTATATGTTGTATGTAACATTAGAGTAAATATTTAATTCATATGGATAGAACATTGAGAAGACAATTAATATTAGAAAAACTTAGAAGCAAAAATAAATAAGATGGGCATTTTTTTATAAGTTCATAATTTTGAGGCACATGGTTTATATAATACCACTTCGTGGTTTTGTGCAAGCTTGTTTATATAAAAAGAAGCAAATGAGTTTTTGTTGAGGTTGGATTGTATAACCTTTGACTTGTTGGCTAAGGTTGAATGAGCATCTCTTGTAAGTTCAATATATGAGGAAAGGAAGTGTGGATTAATATGTGTGGTTACATTATTCCAATTTGATTGTTCTCATTGAGTAAAATTAGGGATATTGTCAATTTACAAGCCTTGTATGGAGACTTTATAAGTGTATTATAATATTTGCTCATAAGATAATACATTGAGTATGTGTCATCGCATGGTATGTTTCTATATTCTTTTGTACATTGTGAATTCCAAACACTTTTTTGCATATTTTTATCTTTTAGGGTTATGTGGAAATAGTTATTATTACTACAAATTTCCTTTTATTTATTACCATTTTAATTTTATGTAGTTTTTTTTTAATTTTTATTCCCACTATATGTCATTGGTTAGTGTTGTGATTTCAATATGTATATTTATTATATTCATTGTGTCATTGGTTGGTGTTGTGATTTCAATATGTATCCTATTCTAGAAGGGTGATCCTCAAGGTCCCACGTAGTTGGGTTCTAGATTATCACCATCAGGGTCAATTAAATCATTAGTGGTGATTCTTTGGAGGATATGCAAGAGTTCTTGTAGCATCTTGATAGTTGTATATTTTTATTCTTGGCTATTGATAAATTTATAAAGTGAGATATAGTGACGATTAATTAATTAGTAAAGTGTATATTATTAAGCTACATTTTATTAAAATCAACCATATTTACTCAATATGTGTGAATATTATACTATAATTTGTATAGATCATCATATGAGTTGGATTCTATCTTTATTTATAATTGAATATTATATGTGTGAATTCTTGATTTGAGAATGTGAGTATTAACAAAAATTCCATAACCTACAATTTCATTATTATATTTTTGTGTCCATTTTATCCCAAAGCCATATGTCTATAACTCAAAACATCACAAAATGGTATAAAATGGTGCTTCCATGAACTGCTAGAAAAGAATAACCTACAACACAAAGATGTCAAAAAATATTGAACCTACAAAAAAACTATGTTATAACATCATAAACATGTATATGGAAAAGACAATTAATGCATATAATAAAACAAATAGAGAGGAAATCTTATTCTATGAGAAGAATATAATGAGTATATTATTTGATTAAAATATAATATTTCATAGATATTAAATCCAAAATAAAATAAAATATTCAAGATCTATATTACTCTATCACTAGGAATCAAGAAACCAATTAACAATATGAATTTTATGTGTTAGTATACTCTATTTCTAGGTGATTCATAAAATTATCCAATGAATCACAAGTAATAACATTCTTATTACTTGGTTATTTTTGAATAAATACAATAATAGTGATTTAATAAGAAATCCTAACAAGGGTGGTCATATCAAAGCATGTCTCTTTACTTGAGACCATAAATTATAGATGCTCTAGGAGCATGCTATCATTTTGTGTGTGTGCTTGCATTTGTGACTGTGGATACATGTCTCCCGTTAAAATGATTTGATAAGAAAGGATGTAATGATTTTAAAGATATTAGATAGAAATAAATGTATTGTTATGGAATTAGAGAGAGGAGCACTAAACTAATTCATTTTCATCTAAAAAAATGTTAGAAGCAGGTAAAACTTTAGTGGCGAATCTTCGCCAATTGTTGAATATTAGATATCGGCCAAGTCAAAATTGGCAAATTAATCATACCCAACAAGGTGGCCAAATCGCCTGGATTTTATAAATTATTGGTCCAATGCATGTCCATTTTCCATTGATTTATTTTATGAGGCATATTTAAGTAATCAATTCACCATAACAAACTACATGTTTCAAATGGACCGATTAATATTTTCACTTGGAAGCTCGGAAGCATGTAATAAATCACCTACATATTCGCCAATACTATTAAAACAACATTATGTATCAAGACCCATTTCGCTAATTAAAATTTACAAATAGTTGCTTATGAGGACCCATTTCACCAATAACATTAAAAAATAATTACATTTAAGGACACATTTTTCCAATTGTCATGACACCTCCATGCTAATTGTAGGGCCATAATCGCCTTGAAAATTACAATGTTCATTGTATAATCACGCGAGATTCACCAATTTTTAATATACCATTTAAAAATCCCACAAAATTCACCAAATATGGATTTGATATAAACACAATCAATACTATCATTTATTCTTACACATTTTGTTCACTTCTAAACTTGTGAGCTCTCGATTCAGAAGTTGGACTTGGAACCTTGAAGTTGATTGTAGGCAAGTTACAAACTTACAACACAGGAATTCTTGCATTAACAAATAGCAAGTCAATGAAAAGCTAAACTTAAATGTGAGTGATCATTTCTTCATATTGTTATAAGATTTCTTTATCTCTTTTCCATTCTTGCTTCAATCTTAAAGATGATATTGAGTAGGGTATGGGACCTATATTCTTTGTCCTTAAACAAGAAGACATTTTTTTCCAGCTTTTATTCGAAGTGAGAGATCAATATGTCGAGTAGCAAGTGCAACAATGGTAAGAATCCTCAAGGCGGTCAAGGGATTGGGAGGCCATCAAATTGCCCAAAACGTAGAGTTACCATACATTATTACTTTGGAAATGGAAATGCTTTTGATCCATCAGATCAAGATGGAGCTACATCATCAACTCTTCCACCAAATATTAATGAAGAAGGAATTCATAATACCTTACCACCACTAGAAGGTCAAGGTGATATTGTCATTGAGTTAAATGAGTCAAATGAGGATGGTAATACCACATAAGATGTTTCAAGGGATACCATGGTTAGCCAGAATGAGATAATTGACTTGGATGATGTTGGTATCAAGAAAAGAAAAGGCAAATCAAAAGTGGGGCGCGAGTGGGAAATGACAAGGAATTTTTAGCTTTTTGGGTGTCAAAGTACCCATTCATTGTACTAGTGGAGAAAGAAAACAAAGATGAATCTCCAACATAATGCAACTGTATGATTTGCAGTTGGAAATATAAAAGAGACAAGAAGTTGCAGCTAAAGCTTGACACTATAGAAAAGCATATCGGTAAAGTTTAAAAAATCATAGAAAGAAAGGAATAATCAGTAGTACTATGGAAATCAAAGGAACAATATCTTCATGTTAAGTATGTCATGAAATATGAAGAGCATAGGAAAAGAATGTCGAAGCTTGCTGCATGTTGAGGTAAAATTAAGGCTCAATTCAGAAAAGCAATGGAAGGAGCACAACTGGAAAAAACTATTTAGACAAGTGTTATTTTTCATATTTTGTCCATAGGGCGTCCTATGACAAACTACCTAGAATATTTTTAAATTATTATCTTTTTTGGGTGTTCCTCACTTTCCCAGTGCATATTGGTCAATAAACACTAGATGGTAATGGGAAAACTATCTTGTTGCAGTGGAAAATCAAGATTTAAAGGAGAAAGTAAAAGATTTAAATTGCATTGCATTATCTTTAGATGAAGTTACTATGGTAGATAATACATCTTGGGTTTGTATGCACGTGTATACTATAAAACAACATGTCTGCCAAGCTCATCTTCTTTGTGTTCATAAAATGAAGGACAGTTCAACATCACAAAATCTATTTAAGCTAGTCAAGAAATATTTTAATGAAATTATAGGTATGGATGACTTGACAATTGCCAAAAAGTTGGTGTGTGTAGGAGCTGATGGAGCTACAGTAATGCAAGGTCACAAGAACGGTGTTTGCACAAAGTTACAAACTACTTGTGCACCATACATGCTTGGCATTCACTGCATGGACCACAAAATTAATTTAGCCTTTAGAATTGTAAGCAAGTTTCCTATAGTATCAAAAGTTGAAAATCTAGTTTGTGAGCTCTACGCATGCTTCTACCGAAGTCCCAAATGTTTTGCGGAATTTCAAAATTTTGCTGAGGGAATAACAACAGGAAACAAGCTTCTCAAGGATGTTGATACCAAATGGATCTCCCTACATGGACTAAAGTAATGAGTTCTTTCATAATATCAATCCTTGATTGGAGTAATGTATGAGCATCACAACACAATAGACAAATATCTTGACCTTTTACATAGGTTAAGCGATATAGAGACACTCTTGACTTTAGCTAGTATTCTCCCCATGTTGGATGAAATGAAAAATCTTGTGAAGAAACCACAAGAAAAAACTATGTAGAAATACATGCATGGACCTCGATCATCTATATCTAGAACTAACTTGTAAAAGCCCAAATTTTTTCATGTGGCAGAAAATTATAGATTTGAATTGAAACCTAATAATTATTTATAATTTAATGAAATCGGTAACTTATGTATTTGTGTACATGGATTTGAGATACAAATGTACCATTGTATGAAAACCAAGTGCTCTATCAGAGAAGAACCTATTACAAAGGAATCTTTTAATGATATTGTTAAATTTGTTAGTGATAATTTGAAGGAAATTGCAAAATGTCTTTCCATAGAGATTTATGATAGATTCCCTCGACAAGAAATACTTGAAGCCATGGGTATTATGTATACTTAATTTTGGATAAACCAAGATAGCCCAACCTATTTTCCCGATAAAGTAAAAATCTTGGTCAAACACTTTTCAAAAAGTGTAAAAAGCAATGAGAAGACAATAGAAGGAATTATAAATGGAGATAAGATTAGACGACAATGTAAGAATTTTTCAAGAAGTATAATGGACTAGTATGATTCCATGGAGAATCCCTTTGAACCGGGATCAATAATAAAGGCCTGAACAAACTTAGGTCAGAGTGAAATATTACATGGTTCAATATCAAAATATTTCAAATTTGTTGATTTATGTCAAACAATGATATTGGGCTTGGTGGAGGATGAGAGAGTTTTCAGTTCATTGGCATTTTTGAAATCAAAGATAAGAAACAAACTAGACAAGAATTTGGAAAATTGCTTGAGGGTGAAAGGAACTATGTATAATGTCAAAAAAAATTCTTTTGAAAGGGCACTCACAATCTGGAGGTCCATATACGAAAGAAGAGGGTTGTGCAACACTCCAAACGTTGGTACTAGTGGCACTAGCAATGGGACAAATGATTGTGACACAATGAATGTTGAATTTAAGATGCAAGGTGAAGAAAATGAAGACCAGACTCAAAATCAAGATGACTCTTTTACTTTATCTCAAGTTGAACGCCAGTTTCAAGACCCTGACTCCATTTGGGAAATGGAAGTGAATTAGTATCTTTTAGGTATTTATACTACACTTCATGAATCATTTTCCAAACTGTAGTTGATGGTATTTTATATTGTATTCTATGGACCATGAAATTGTGAATATTTGCACTTCATAATATTTTATTTTATATTGCACTTCATGAATCATATTCCAGACTATAGTTGATAATATTTTATATTGTATTGCATTAAATTGTGATATTTTATATTTTATATTGTATTTCATGATATTGAATTTGATATGTGATTTTGCATCATTTTTAAAGAAAAACACTTGTCACTTATCACACTACTTATAAATTCCTATTGCATTGTCATTCACACAATCTTTGATAAATAACTAAAGGAATATTAATCCATTCCTTGAACAGAAGCTAACAGTTCAACATCCATAACATAAACACATGATGTGATATGACAAATTATAAATAACCCTTGATTATTTTGAGTCAAAAGATAGTGAATACAATACTAGAGAGCAAGATAGGTTGATATTCAAAATTAAAGAAATACACTTAAGTATTTGAGTCAGGTTTTGTTATTACGAAGAAATATTACAATATTTCCTATATGTGCTACCAAATAGCTTACAGTAGGCATCCCAAAATATGCTTAAATTTAGTTGTCTTTCTAATTTGGGTGTGTCCTAAGGCTTAGGGTTTCAGCTAGGATCCATGTGTGCCTTAAACCTCTTGAAAAAACCTAAGTGTCAATCTCTTTGCATATGTTCTATTTCACAGTTGACTGGTTATCACCCATTCTAGGTGTGTACCTTGGAATTTTACCCTACTCTAATGTGCAAAATAACTAAAAATGCAAGTAGAAAAATACTAAGAACACTTCAATGATTAGTCTAAAGAGTGATAAAATAAGGAAAATAGATGAAATAAGATGCAAATCGATTATACCTTCCTTGTTGTTGAAGACTCCTTGGTTGGCCCTTGATTTAGATGAATTTGTATGCTCCTTGGATGGCTTTTGATGTAGCTAGATGTAAGATTGAATGTGCAAGATGATCAAAGTGGATGGCTAAATGATAGTAAATACTTGAGAATCCAAATTGGCAGCATGAGGTTACTCAAATCAAAAAGTGTTGTAAATGCCCTTGAGGAGGGGGTATTTATAGGAGAATTTGAATTCTCTAGAGAATTCAACGGTTGAGATTCATCCAACAAGGTCAAGATGAAGGGCTATGGTGAGTTGAGAACTCACAAGCCCTCACATTTTGACATGTGGAATGTAAAGTGGATAAGAGGAGATGAGGTGTAAGTGAGGTGGCCAAAAGGTACATGAGGTGGAGGAAGGACAAGTACCTTGGGGAGTGAGAAGATTTCCTCAAAAAAGAATTTCTTGTCCCCAAGTGAGAGTGAAAGGGACATTTGAGGAATTTTGGAATTCCTCAAAAATCTCCATGGGAAAAGGAGAGGTGGTTGAAAATATAAATGTGAATTAAAAATTCACATTCTTAGGAGAGTCTAAAGGATAAAAAGTGAGCTCCAAAAAGGTTGGACTTGGTCACATGTGGATGATGTGACAAGTCCAAGGTTCTAGAAGCCTTGGAAGATAGAATGTGAATTAAAAATTCACATAGAATCTAGGATAAATAAATGTGAATTAAAAATTCACATGGGAAAGAGGGTCAATGCTAAAAAGAGATAAATGCAAAGGTTGACTAAAAAGGTGGTGTTAAATATGGCTAATGACCTTGGTTAAGGTTGTGCAAATATTGGATTAGAATAATTAATGGAAGATTAGAGGCAAGTGGAAAATGTAGGAGGATGTGACATTAATCTTTGATTAAGAGGATGCATCATAATCATGAATTAATTAAATTAATTCAGATTAGAGCAAGATCATGGAGGATGTGACAAGGAGAGAGAGAATGAAGAATTTTAAATTGATTTTAAATCAAAAGGGTCAAAAATGACTAAATTAAATAAATTGGTGTATTTATTTAATTTAGAGAGGAAGAAGGTGAAAGATAAAGCATTTAGTTATTAAATTAAATACTTTACAGATATGAGACAAAAGGTGTAATATTAATTTAATAAATTAATATTTAATATGATAGATGAAAAGGGAGTAAATTTAATCATAAGGGAGTGATTAAATTTAGATGTCTACAGTTTCCAATCAACATCAAATTTCATATTAATCAATTATTTAAAATAGAAAAAAAATTATACCATCTTTATATAGATTCTTATATCTAGGGCATCATATTTTTTTGAATTTTTTTTAAATAAGTTTTACTATTTTTCTTTGACATGGTAATCAACCTAATGTTTTGTGTTGATAACCTACATTTACTAAAAATAAAATATAAAATATAAATAATAATTAAAAGATTAAAATATATACATTTTTGAAAACTAAACTTATGGATCTACAAAAGGGTATTTTTATGTTTAAAAAAATGTTTTTTACACAAATAGAAGTTGTTGAAACATCAAGTTTTTCAAATAGTTTTTTTTTGGTAAATTGGACTCAAAGTGGTGCTAAATATGCATTTAGCAAACAATTTTAGTTGGAAAAGTTGTGGACATATATAACTTAACTAGAATGAGTCTTACAAGATCATATGTTTGACCAAAATTAATTTTTAGTTAAAATTACTTAAATTCACCTGTGTTGATAAGTTGGTTGAAAGTGACACAAATTTGTGTTGATACCCACATCTCAAGCCCTCAATATATAGTTTTAGAAGATCTAGGAAATGATAAATAGTTTACTATAACCATGGTCTCATAACCACGAGTTAGTTATTATAATTAAACAATTTAAGTCTAATTCTTATGTCCCTTCCTAAGAGGGCCTGCTCAAAGATTATAATGTAACTAAGTTGTTTTTTGAATCCTCAAAGATCAAGAGGGTTCCAAGTTATTCACAAGTTCTCAGTGTATATTTGTACAAAAAAATACTCTTATAAACCTCTTATGAACTACTAATAATGAATGACCATTGATGTTAATCATGGTCTACCTAGTAAACCCATATTCTATGACTTACAATAATCATAGGTCAATGCCACATGGTGGAGAGTGCCAACTAAGGAGGAGAGTAGTAACTAATCAGCCCCAATATTCATTCTAGAATGGGATCCCTTAACCATGTGGGCACATTGGTATTATTATGGATGTAAAATTTTGTTTAATAGGGGTTAATTGGCTGACTATAACTAGCATATTTGGTCAACTATGTTTTGTGATGTGTAAGAGGCATGTAAGAGTAATAACACCTACATGGAGCACTTGAGAATTACTTGTATTGTCTTATTGGTCTTGGGGTTCAATTGGTCAACGAAGGAGTACATTATAATATTGAAGTCCAGTTATTCTTCTAGAGATGGGCATATGGATTGGGATTTGAATATTTTGGTACAAGTATTATATCTTGATTCTCAACTCATGGTTCTAGTATTTTTTATATAAACTATTAATGGTTCCCTAGGTCTCCTTTTTCCTATATATGGAGGGCTTGGGTTAGATATTGAATTTTCATCCTATGTTGGGTTATATTATAGCATTTTCTCTACATAAGAGTGTAGATTTATCATAAAACACAGAGCCTTGATGAATTTATTATAACTATTTTAAAAAGTATTAGATTATTTATATGTTTTGGAAGCTCCATTTTTATATGGGAATCTTCATAGGTTATATTACTTGTTATGTGTTATATTATTTTCTACTTCCTATTTTGTTCTCTATTTGATATCTTTTCTTTATTAAAATTACTATAGATATTATTTATTTACATTATTCTCTCCATTGTACTAGCTAGTTATCACATTTTCCTTTCAAATTGGAATTGACTCTTCCCACCTCTTCCTCTACAATAAGGATGGTCTACTTCTCCCCTTGGTATGACTTTTGGTATTATTCAAAGTGGTTTAAATCACATGGGTGGAGATTTTTATTCCCTTTAGAACATATAGAATGGATGGGATTTGTATCATCCTCAACTGAGTGAGCCCAATCTATACATTATGGTGTAGCATAGTAATTTTTAAACTCATGATTTGATAACACAACCATTCTAGTGCTAGTACATTCTAAAAATATTAGGTATTTAAAAATATTATTTATAAAATTCATACTTTCAAATCTTTTATATATTCACTAATAGTTTCCATATTATAAAAATTGACATCAATACTAATTATATGCTAGAAATGTTCAATTTGGCTGGATAGACACTGCAAAACCAGATAGATAAAGGCCATATCCTTGAGATTAGAAAAGGCGGTTAAAAATAGAAACAACTTATGTAGCATCAGTTATCTAGTGTTTGATTATTTTTTCCTTGCAAATATTTGTTGGAATATGGCTTGGGGAGATTGTTTATGGCTTCTAGTGTTGTCATTGATGGCAACTAAAGTCATTATCTCAGTTTGCAGATCAGGATCTACTTATACTAGTAGGAAATGTAGAAGACAGTGTGCTACCGACAGAAAGCATGAAGAACAGGGTATTCGGTCAGTTAGTCAATTTGTATGCTTCATCGGATCATCATTTTGTGTTGTGGATCCCCAAGAAAGTTTTTTAAGCATGTATGTTACCTTATTGGTAAGTTTTGTGATGTTGCAGCAATCGGTGTACGAGTTAGGAGATTCGGTAGAATGATTTTCTGTTTGTTTTCTCATTGTGGCCGACTCAATGAATGTAGCGTGTCGTGAATGTATAAGGAGTAGTTGTTTAAGTTTGAGAATATTGTTTTGGGTCCCAGCTATGTCTTAGTCGACTTGTGTGGGTGTGCATTAAATATTTCTCATGATTTGAGCCAACTATTGGAGAATATTTCATGTTTTATTAAAGCCGACTTAAGTGATTAAAATCTTTGCTAGCGGATATATATATGAGATTGGTAATTCATTTTGAAAAGAGGACAAAGTGGTGAAAATGTGTGAATGTGTGAAAAGAGCAGAAAATATGTATGAGTGAACATCAAAAGATCAGTTGAGTGAATTTTGCTTGAGTAAAAGAAGATTGTTGTGAATTAAGGCAGAGAAAAGCAGAGCAAGTTACAGGATCAGACAAAAGGTTCAAAATCTATTTTATGTGCTTCATCGTAACTGAATCCAGGAATTTGTAGATGCTATCTTCTCAGTTCAATTTCTTTTGTAATCACAAACACTTTGTAAGGTAGTGATCCTTCCTTAATTTGAGCAATGAGCTCTAGGTAGTGTGCTTGAATGCAAGTGCATTCCCTTTTATTCATACTTTTAACAGAGTATAAATTGTGGATTAATCTCCACCGTGGGTTTTCCCCTAACAGGGTTTCCACGTAAAAATATTGGTGTTATGGTGTTTTGATCATCTTGTTCATGTGCTTGCATCTTTATTTTTGTTTATGTGTTGTACATGGTTTAAGATTTGAATTGAAAGTTTAAATTGTTGAACATTGATTCACCCCCCCTCTCAGTGTTCCTTGAGTCCAACAATTGGTATCAGAGCACAGTTCCTCTGTAGAAGTTTAACAACTTGAGGTGGATCTTGGAATACAATGGAATCTGGTGGTATTCAACAGCAGCTTATGGTGGCACTTGATGATCTTGATCAGTCTAAAGCGGAATTCATGGAATTAAAAGCAAATTTTGTGGATGTTGAGAAATTCATTCAATCATTGAAGGATAAAATCAATGAGTCGAGAGAAAAGAGGAAGGAAATTTGTGATCAGTTGAAATGGAAATAAAATAAAATCTTAGAAGATGTTCACCTGAATCAGACCCTAAAAGAGATAAATGAAGAATGTGAAAAACTTGCTAGAAATAATGCTACTTTGAAGCTTGAGATGGAATTTGTGGCAAAGAAGCTAACTAAGGAGATTGAAGAAAGGAAGAAGAATTAGGAGAATCTGGTCCAATCCTTTAAAAAAAAAATCTGAAGAATGCAACAGAGTAAATAATGGATTCATTTAGCTGGAGATTGAATTGCAACAATCTAGAAACAATGAACAAGAACTTGAAAGACAGATAGTTATTCTTAGTAATGAACTCACTGTTGCAAAAGGGTACAAGGAGAAGTTTAGGATCAGTTCTGCTAAGCTTGATGAGCTAACTAAAGGACAAAAGGATGCAAATGATAAGCGAGGTCTTGGATATGAGAAGGAAGAAAGCTTCCGATCTGAACATAAGGATTGTAGACAAAGAAATCAGATGAATAAAGATAGAAGGTATCTGGTAAGACAACCTAATGCTCAGAATTTTAATGGTTACTGCTTTCCTTACAATAAATTTGGTCATATGGCTTCTCAGTGTAGAAGTAAAATAAATCTAAGCAGTCCATCATTTCTCGATTAGTGTTTAAATTGTAAAAAGTTTGGTCACAAGTCAGTTGAATGCAAAAGTATGTTTGTCAATTTAAGAAATGTTAAATGCTATACTAGTGGAAGATTTGGGCATGTTGCTAATCAATGCAAATCAGGAGGAAATCAGTGGAATGAGTGGTCTAGACAGAGAAATCTGGTGTGTTATAGTTGCAACATATTTGGTCACATTGCAAGATTTTGTAGGAATGGAAATATGGACAGAAGAGGTCTAGTATACAAAGGAAGAATTTCGCAAAAAGATAACAAAGGAAAAGGAAAAGTGACTGTGGAAGAGATAAGAGATCAGATGAATAAAACGTGGGTAAAGAAGAGTGGATTTGATGAAGGAAATAAACCCATATCGGAAGCAACCTTTGGAAATTGATCTCAGGCCATTAGCCTAGGGGGAGTTTTTCAAGGAAAACCCTTTGGCCCCTCCTATCTGTAGCTAGCACCAAAATGTCGAAAACTATCAGTAGTTGTGATAAAAATTTGAAAATGCATCAATAATCACCTATACAGGAGCATGAGAAGTAGAAGGTCTGCAGACAAATTTTTCTTCTGTTGTCTAAGAAAACAGAGTTACCAGAACTCCTAGGGAAAAGTATTTAATGTGGTGAAAAGGTTAGGTGCGCAAAGTTATAAAAGGGTATTTGGAACCCTCATTTGTCACCTTGCATTGAAGAAGAATAGAAGGAGAGCCTCTACAGCAAAATCTCAAAGGAGTAAAGCAAATTCGGTGGCAAATTCTTCAGGTATTTCAGTTGCTTGTAGAATTTTGAAATTTTGTGCTCGGTAGAAAACCTTGTTCGGTATGGAAAGTAAAATGAAGCAAATCAAAGGAATAGTGACTTTGGATGAATATAGTAGTAGGAAGATCAGGGATGTAAGAAATTTGTTGCCAACTGGTGAATTGAAGTGGCTTGAAGGTGCGACACATAAGAATTTGAACATCTAGAATGAGTTTCCTTATTTCATCAACGCAAAAGTGGTCAAGTTTATCTTGAACAGATTGGATGATGATATCCTTATTCTGGATAAACCCTATCAAATTTCAAAAAAGTGATCAGAAATCTAATAGGATTATGCAATATTGCAGATGTTTCAAAAAAGAAGTCGATTCGGAATCAAGTGGTCGAAACCCTAACCAAAGTGATAGCAGATCAAAGAGCAATGTTAATTTCAACAATTAGAGATCCAATAACAAGGTACATTACACATGGAATTTCATATAAATTTTTCTTTAGAAACAGGGAAGGATCAACCTCAGCAGTGCAGTATATATCGCTCACAAAATGATAATGGAAGATGAAGACTTTGATCTGTGTGGATTGTTGAAGGATCAATTGGTGGAAAATGTGCACTTGATGAAGGATGCAGATTACCCCTTTAGGTTTGGTACCCTATTTATATGCATTATGATGTATTTTCTGAATTTCTTGCCTTAGAATGATAATGTGGTATGGAAGGCAAATGAACCTGTTTGTAAGCAAATTTTTAAACATTTCAATACTATAGAAAATTGAGAGCAAGTTCATGAAATTTTCTTTAGAGATTTGTTGGGAAATTTTGGAATAGTTGGCATCTCTCTTCTGGTAAGAGCAGTTGAAGTTGGGTCCTCTTCCGGTAAGATGGAGAAGAAGCAGAAAAGGGCTCTAGAGTTGGCTGATGAAATTCCTCCAGCACACAAATCTCCAAGAACTGAAGAAAAAGGCAAAGAGAAAGTAATTGTGGATATACCAGATGAAGATTTTGATGATTACACTCCTAGAGATGAACTGGAATCAGTTGAACCGGATGTGATGATAGCAGAAGAAAGTGATGAAGAAGGTGCTTTATTCAAAGCAAAGATACTGCAAATTGTTCAGGAGGAAGATGGAATGCAAAAGATTGGTGGCATATGGTTAAATGGACCATCATATGAACAAGACTTCATTGAGGACACTCTAGGCAGATACTTTGTGCACAACAACATCAAATTGGAAAGTTTGTAGAATGTACTTCCAGAAGAATTGATTGAATGTATTAGGGAGGCTATGGCCTCTGTGCCTCAGGACAGGAAAGAGGAAGAAGTAATTTTACGTCTGAAGGAGCAATTTAGGTTGTCTCTCACTAAACTGAAAAAGAAAATGAATGTGTTAAGGCAATGCATTGAATCAACAAATAAGGTCTATAATTATTGTCTTTGATTGCCTCATGTGGTTGGTAAATACAAGGACAAGTTGGAGCAGATTGAGAGTGAGTTGAACAAAATTGGTCAGGATTACAATATGTTTCATGACCAAGATGGAGCAGTAAAGAACAAAATTCATGAGTTGCAGGTTGAGCATGCAAAGGTTCACCTTTCCAGAAACACTCTTATGGACACTTTTTGGAAAGTGAAGGATCTAACTGAATGCATATTGGAGTAGCAAATTGAAACTCTGAAGAAAGGAGAGAAGTTGGAAGAAGCGATTACATTTCCAAAATCCCTTATCTAGATCATCAACCAAACATCAAAAAATAATAGTTTGTTAATAATTATTGGGATTGTTGTAGATGCTTGGAAGAAATTTCTTTTGGAGATAAAGGATAAGTATAAAATAATTTTATGACTTGTGCAGCAGTTGAAATTTCTCAAATTTTGATCAATTTTTGCATCAATAAAGGGTGAGTGAGTGTAGTGTAAATTTTAGCAAAAGGAGAGTAAGCAGTAAAGTTTTTTTCATTGATGTCAAAGGGGGAGGAGAGTAGTGAAAAATGTCTTGATATTCTAAGGGGGAGCAATGTTTTGTTGTGTTTTGAAATTTTGAGTTTTGGTTCTGACACTTAGTCATTTTTCACTAAGTGTTGCCATCAATGCCAAAGGGGGAGATTGTTGGAATATGGCTTGGGGAGATTGTTTATGGCTTCTAGTGTTGTCATTGATGGCAACTGAAGTCATTATCTCGATCCGTAGATCAGGATCTACTTATATTGGCAGGAAATGTAGAACATAGTGTGTTACCGACAGAAAGCATAAAGAATAGGGTATTCGGTCAGTTAGTCGATTTGTATGCTTCACAAGATCATCATTTTGTGTTTTGGATCCCTAGGAAATTTTGTTAAGCATGTATGTTACCTTATTGGTAAGTTTTGTGGTGTTGCAGCAATCGATGTACGAGTTAGGAGATTCGGTAGAATGATTTACTATTTATTTGCTCATTGTGGCCGACTCAATGAATGTAGTGTGTCACAAATGTATAAGGAGTAGTTGTTTAAGTTTGAGAATATTATTTTGGGTCCCATATATGTCTTAGCTAACTTGTGTGGGTGCGCATTAAAGATTGCTCATGATTTGAGCTGACTGTTGGAGAATATTTCATGCTTTTGTTGAAGCCAACTTAAGTGATTAAAATCTTTGCTAGCAGATATATATATATATATATGAGATAAGTAATTCATTTTGAAAAAGAGAATGAAGTGGTGAAAAGGTTTGAATGTGCGAAAAGAGCAGAACAGATGTATGAGCAAACATCAGAAGATCAGTTGAGTGAATTTTGCTTGAGCAGAAGAAGATTATTGTGAATTAAGACAGAGCATAGTAGAGCAAGTTGTAGAATCAGACAGGAGGTTCAAAATCTGTTTTATGTGCTTCATCAAAACTAAATCCAGGCATTTGTAGATGCTATCTTCTCAGTTCAATTTTTTTTGTAATCACAAACACTTTGTAAGGCAGTGAGCCTTCCTTAATTTGAGCAGTGAGCTCTAGGCAGTGTGCCTAAATGCAAGTGCATTCCCTTTTATTCATTCTTTTAATATAGTATAAATTGCGGATTAATCTCCGCCATGGTTTTTCCCCTAACAAGGTTTCCACGTAAAAATATTGGTGTTATGGTTTTTGATCTTGTTCATGTGCTTGCATCTTTATTTTTGTTTATGTGTTGTAAATGGTTTAAGATCTTAATTCAAAGTTTAAATTGTTGAACACTGATTCACCCCCCCATCTCAGTGTTCCTTGAGTCCAACAATATTATCTATAAAAATCAAACCTACAAGAAGCATCTCCCAAGTCAAAAAACATAATACAAGTCGAGGAACGAGAGAGAGAGAGAGAGAGAGAGAGAGAGAGAGAGAGAGAGAGAGAGAGAGAGAGAGAGAGAGAGAAGGGTGTAGAATAAAGTAAATTAGGGTTGGACGCTTGTGAAGTTAGTGGAGATGCAGGTGACTTAAAATGGTGACATGGATTTGACAATATCTATGACAAAATAGAGACCTACCATGCTTCTCAATTTATACTATTTCCCATGGTTTGAACTTGGTTGTCCATGGGGTAGATTTATTATTTTTAAGTCCAGTATAAGGATTGAGATTAAGTGGTTAAAGTTTTGTATTATTTTTTAGTTATATTTGTTAATTGTTAGTAAAATAATGGACTAATTTGGTTTATATAATGTAAAATAAATTGTTTTTATTGATTGAGGTTGTCAAATGGATTATTTTCTTACACAATTAAAAATGGAGATTGAAGAAATTATAGGCTAGTGATTCTTTCTATATTGTATATAATTGTAAGAGTTGAAAGGATGTTGAAATAGGTGATGTTTAAGTAGAGTGAATGTTGTTAGTTAGATATTCACTTTTGGTTATGTTATTCCTCACCTAATAATTATTGTAAATGTATAATTATAATACTTGATTTAATATTTTATATGTATAAATTGATCCTTATCTAAAATTTATGAACTATTTATTATATAGACTATGCAATGTTTGTTGTTATTTATTTTATGACTTCATGTCATAATAGATAAGTCTTTATGGCATAATATAGTGTATATTGGGCTACACCATGTGACTTAGGTCACTAAAATAAATCTTCATTTTACACCCAAAATCCAACCCCTTTCACAAAATTAGTTGATCTTGTTAGCTCATTTACCAATTAATTCAAATTAATGATCATATGTATGTACTACAAAATACCTCCTAAGTCACTTAAGACCATATATTGATTTAAAAATAGATAGAAAACAAAATAATCACACAAAAATAAATTTGATTCAACAACATTCAAAATTAACATTTTACAATTATGCACCACACTAGTATAATAGATTGACATTGTACAGTGTGTTTTCAACATGTTTACAACACTTGGTTCTTTAAGTTTGAAACTTGATTGTCATTACGACAAGCTAATGATCTTTCCTTTGTCTTAAACCAACTTACATTATGCTTCTAAGCACAACCAAGCTCTAAAAGGGGATTACAAGACAAAGACAAGTGAAACCAAAATATTGGCACTATCAAAGGGCTAGGTCTCACCATCTAGACTAGACTACATGACATGACATGGTCCCCAATAACAAAACTTTTTGCATATGATCTTCTCAATGTCTTGATCATAAATTGACATCCATGTTTTGATTTTAGATATTTTGTTACAATATTCCAACCAATCAAAAAAAAAGTTAAGTCTTTACCAAATTAAATAAAATAATTGTCTATTCTTTCTCCAATAATAAGTCATTTTTTAATTAATTCTGATGATTTTATTAAATTTAAATTCTTGTAAGAGAATAAAAGAAACACTTAATTACCTCCATAAATAAGTTATATACATAAAACAATGAAATTATGTATTTAATTTTTTATGGGCATAATTAAATTACAAAGATAAGTGGCATCATTATTTTGAAGTAGTTGATTACAATATGTTGAGTAAAAAATTATTTTTGACTAAGTCATGATTAAGAAGATCCTTTTTTTTTTAAATCTTTGTTGTTAAGTAATTCGTTACAACATATTGAGTAAGTGTTCACAATCCACTAAATACTTGTATACTTATATCAAAGTTATGTTTAGCTAAATTTCTATAATTAAATGTATAACTTCTATCAAAATCATGTAGAAGTTGAATCCAACTTTCATCTTAATAAATATTTGTGAAAAATATTATCTATAGATACGTTATCCTCATGATAGATGTCAATATCATGCTCTTTGATGACACACTCATGATAGATGTCAACATCATGCTTTTTGATTCTGGTTCTAAAAGAGTGACCAGTTTCACCTATGTAAGGTATTCCACAAGAACAATTGATCTTGTAGACACCATAATCAAGGTAGATGTCTTTGGGATCTTTGAGAGAGGGGATGTGGTTTCTGAAGGTACAGAAAGCTTGAAAGCACAAAGAATGCCTTTTTTAAGAAGGATTTTTATAAATTTTTTAGATAAGCCCTCAATGTAAGGGAGGGTGGTAGTGGGAGGGATGGAGGGTTGGGTGGAATTGGGTTTGGAGAAGAAATTTGATTTTATTTGGTTAAAATTTTGAGTGATTTGTTTGTTTTTATAACCATTTAAAAGGAAGACATGATGAAGAAATCTAATTCAAGGTTTACCTGATCTTCGTCATAAATTCAGAATTAAGGTTTTGAGGATACACATTTTTTGGGCAGGGTGGTGATGGGAAGAAGAATAAAGGTAAAGGTCCGTGTGGGTGGATTTGCGAAAAACATTGTACGAGCCAAGGTGTCATCCAACATTTTGGTGAGCAAGATGTCAAGAAATTTACATTCAAGTTTCATGAAATTTACATTACTTTTATAGGTAAACTCCATTGTCTCACTGTTTTTCCAACTTTTCATCTCCCTCATGCTGGCCTGATATTCTTATGTCATATCTGCATACTACGATTGACATCAAGATACATTCATTTCTTCCTCTGCCAAGTTCGATTTTACTGATACTTACCCTAGACCTACATGTTGGCCGCCACTCTCCCTTGAACTATTCCCTCTCAGCCCATGAGTCCCTCCTTACTACTCCCCATTCACTCTTCAACAGGTCTGGCCTGCATAATGAGGTGTGGTATCTAAAAATTAAAGTCCACCCCTTTGTTATTGTGTGTGGCCTCTACTGCGACCAGCGCCATTCAATTTCTTTGGCCTTCCCACGCGGTATCTATTTACACAGGTCTCCCAATCTGCAATGGCTTTACTCTTGGCATTGACTTAACTCTCCTTAAGAATATGCCTTATTTGTTTTCTTGTTCTTCTTGTTGCCTCCCGGGTTCTCTATATGTGTCATATCAACACAATAGCTAACAATATGTAGCATTCCACATTAGAGTCTCATCGTAGAATTTAATAGGCCTTCTACTGCTTTATATCTGATGCCTCGTTCCCTACCCATTTTCTCCCTGATGCTCAAGGTTTTCTTCATGGCGTGGGTAAGTTAGGGGCTGCTTATTCCCCTTTTCCTCCGCAGCCTCCCTATCTCGTTTGGCCACCCCCCCTCATCTGTTGTCATACTAATTTTTAAATAAAGTTCCTTTGATGAGACTGCTACATAGAATTTTAAATCAACCATATAACATAAACTACAAAATATGAAAACCACAAATACCCAGACCCTTCATCTGGGTGATTTTTCAATTATAACTATGAACATGTAAAGATAGTTGGCCTGGCTAAAGTTTTAAACAATTAAAAATAAACTGAGGCATCAAAACAAACCATATATCTCAGAACACGTAGTTTTTCAAAGGGGCGCAGTTTTACCATATTTAAGATTGTTTGAAAACAACAGGATGCTTATAAAAGCTACTTAGTTTATAGATGTAAACTGAGCGTTATCAGAGAGAGCTATTAAACACTTTGTGGCCCATTTTGATACGATTCAAATTCTAGTTAATTACTTGAAAACTCTGCAATCAAGAAATTGTCTTAAAGGTTTACATTTTATTTGTTTACAAATTATCTGATAACATGTACTATGGTTTTAGGTGTAAATAACAATAATCATCTTTGAAAAAAACAAGCCCCAGATAATTTAGGAGGCCATCACCACAATCATAGTGTATGAAATCACATTTAAAATTCTGATATTCAGCAGATACCATATTCTTAACATAATCAACACATTATAATAAACCAACAGATTATAAACTCTGTAAAAAGAACATAAATTATGTTACTATTCTATAACAGTGGATCTCATAAAACAAAATCTTCACTTATTCCATGCAAGTCACTTATTTATTAGCCGATAGGCTATATATGGTGTGAGCTTTCACACAAAACCTGTCTCACGCTCAAAACCAGGTTGTTTTACCTTTTTCATCTGACAGGGAAACCGGGTTGTTTGTCAAAAAAGGTAATCTCATGCATATATACCATCTTCTTCTGTCCGCATAAAGCTCTCCTGCCCGCCAGTAAACAATTTCTACGTCATATAGCAGTTATTGAAGAATTTATGACCGATGGTAAGTTAAGTAGCGGTGAATGAAGTTAGTCGGTTGGTCTGTGCCGACAACTCTTTGATGATTCCTGCGAAGAAATGAAGAAAATTTTCAACTACATCATCAGTTTTCACCATTTTTTCGGTCGTTTTCTACCCTATTTGCTGCATTCCCCGCCGCTATCTGTCTCTTCAACAATTCAGTCTGATATTTTTCTGCTTTTAGTAGGAGTATTAGGTTTTCTTAACCGACAACATCTTGGCAATTTTTCTTTTGCAGGTTAGGATTTGAAGATGGGACCGAGGGTGTTAATTGCGTGCTTTTTCTGGATTTGTTTCTTTCCTCCAACATTTTAGGGCTTATGAGGGTTTGGTAAGAGTTGGACTGAAGAGGCACCGGTTGGATAGAGCTAGCTTAATGGCTTGTAAAATTGCTCCATGTAATGGTGATTTCCCTGATGCGCTTACACACAAGTTTGTCCTGGAGAGAATTCGAAGTTAGAGTTCGGTGCTAGTGATTTATTTTGAAGCTTGAAACTGTGGGAAACATGGCCTCGAGGATCACTACCGTCAGTGCAGCGTCCATCGAAAGGGCTTTTCTGGCGTCTCTGATTTTGGGCAACGGGGTCCGTCACAGTGGTGTTTCTTTGTACACCGACGGAGAGTTGGCCCAAGGGAAGGGGTTTTGTTACTGAAATTTAGTTTTCTAAAAAATGTCATAGGCGCTTGACATTTAAAGGTCAGATTGTGCCTGTTAAATTAGCTGCAAGTTTACTTTTGAGATTCTGTTATATTTGTATATGGTGCTATGGCGATTATAGGTTCAGATCCATATTCTTGTGGCCTCTTGATATCGATAATATTATAATACATTATGCTTTGCTGGTCTGTTATAGTCTCCAGCGTTGATCTATTGTTCATTATTTTATCTCTTGGTGTATTTAGTCTCAGCAGATTGACATGATTATAATTTCAAGATGACATTTGTAGTCATTTTGTAGTTTGTTGAATATGCATGTCCGTCAACACAACTTTGGTTGGAAACATTTATTTAAAACCGCAGTTCAATGGGTTAAATCTTTGATGCAAAACAAAGCATCGTTAACTGAAGAAGAGTGGGAAATACAGATTATTGTTGTGTTGGACAGGAGTTAAGAATATTAATGTTAGATTTTATCTGTGATTTCTCAAATGAAAATTTGGATTACCTTCCTTCATTGAAAACTTTATTGCATATTTTTCGTTTATACACTGAAGCAGTGGCTGTAGGGAGATTGGTTTTGGTTTTTATAATTTAAAACCAAATTTTGTTGTGAAAGGGCTATTTCAATTTTTCCTGCAAACTTTGTCCATTTTTCCTCATCTGCATTGTTGACAGATGACACAATTTGAACAGAATCTTGAGGTAAGTCACTTGCCATGATTTTCTTATAGTTTTCTATCGGCGTAACCCTTGCACCCCTTCTAGTGCAAGTGCTAGTGAATATATAATGCTGTGACATGCTTTTACAATTATTCACCAGGACAGCAACATGTGTGACCATAGTAGCAAGTAGAGCACGGGCAATCTCCACAATTATCAACCATCTTGCATTTTGATTGACCATCAATTGCTTCATTATCAACAACCATGCGAGCCACATTTGCTCCTCCATCATCAGTCAGGCGAGCCGCATTTCCTCCTCCTATAATAAACACTGCACTTACAACACCCATATCAATACACTATTCAAACATACATTATTCACCAAATACATCCACTATTCAAACATTACCTATTACTATGACCATAAGAATGACAAGTGTAGAGGAATAGGAACCTTTCATTCCTGCCATTTTCACTTAGCAATTATTCAATTTTCACAAGAAATTATGTTGCAGATAATAGCTTTTTATAGGACATCTTCCTCTTCATGTTTATTAATATTTTCAGCTTTATGAATTTAAATTGGAAAGATTCTATTTGTGATTTAGAATTGTTGATTTACTTTCTTATTCTGTCATCTCTTTCCTATTTCGCACCTGACACAGACAATATAAAATCCTCAAATCAGTTATATCACCATATTCAACACAAGTTACATGAATAAATGCTCAGCTATACACAACAACTGCCCATTTGACAATTTCATTTGTCAATTTATCTTAATTTTAAATTTAATAAATTTACTTCAGAACTATGAAATAAACTCAGTACAAATTTTAGAATTACCACAGAATTTTCATCAAATTTTCATATCTCCAATATTAATGTACAATTTTATTTGTTCTACAAAACATTAAATCTTGTTTACAAATGTCTTAAATCTGTTACACATTCCCCTCTTTGCAAATCTTTCCTTCACTCTAACAGACCCGACCCATTTAATACCAATCTGCATACCATTGTTAAAATGTTAATTTTCAATCTCCTTTCATAGCGCTGCCCCCTTTCATTCTTCCTGCCCATTTTTACTGCATTTTAAAATTTAAACTGCATTTTAGTTACATAAGAGTTGGTCAAAAACTATTTCAGGAGAAGATTTTTGAAAGCAGTTTGCCTAATTTGCAAAACGAATCAACGCAAAATTCCTCACTGTTTGGAAGAATTTAATGCTGGTAATTTGTGGTGTCGGGCTTACAGAAAGTTCAAAAATTCACAATTTTTGGAGCAACATTCATTTGCAGGGGATCTGGGGACATTATTCTGAGCCTACTCACCAGTTTTCACATAAATCAGAGAACTTTCAGTATTTTCGCCTGTGGACATCGGACTCCATCAATTGACATAATTGAACAAATGAAATCTTCTGTCATTTAGATGACTATTTTATTTTTTAATCTATTAGTTATATCATATTGTTTCGTCTATTGTAGGGGAGACTTGGGGCCCATAATGGAGCAGGGTCTAATAGTGGGGATAGAAGTAGTCTTCCGTGAGCCCCATAGTGGAGCACTTTAATATTCAATTGCGAAACACTTTTTATTCATAAAGTACGCAAAGTGACAAATCATATGATGCCACACCAGCGCACCAATAAAACATGACTTAGTGCACCACTATTGGTCTCACTTTTTTTTTGGGCCTTTTTGGATACCTCAACAAAAAGCATGTTGATGTGGCATCATATTTGATGATGTGACCTTAAAACGAAATATAGAAGCATATGAGTTGCCAAATAAACTGTTGTACAGAATTCAGAGTGATTTGAAATTTCCACATAGGATTTTGAGAAACGCGAAGTTAGGGTGCTCCACTATGGGCCCCTCTTCCTTATTATAAAATATGTTTTATATTTGTATTGAGTGTGTAAGCACAAATAAAAACTAATTGTCATTAATTTAGAGATGATCATTTTGTGCAAATGCATTTATCATTAAGAATCTCATCTCACTTGATTATAAGTGATGAGATGTTCCATGCTCTACACTATGAATCGTGATCTTAGTGGATATTGATTCTAGATCATTGTGTTATATGTAAACCCATAAATTATGTGAGTTCTTTGCTTAATTTTACCTTATTTTCATATGTTGCATTTTTTTGGTTTTTAATACATGTATATAGTGCTTTCAAAGTAACCAATATGCCTTATGAATTTGAAAATAATATTATTTATTAAATATTTTAGTAAATAAAGTGTTATGCAATTTAATTAATTATATTATTGGTAAGAAAATTATAAGGATATATATAGACTCCTTGAAATAAAACACATTATTCCTTTGAAAAGATATTAAAAGGGTACGTGTATGAATTTTATTTTCAAAGATTGCAAAATATTTAGTTCCTCTAGGTATTAGATAAAAATTCATTTTATGTTAAAGGTTTGAAACAAAAAGAAAAATGTAGTGCATTTAAAAGGTCTTTTTCACTTTTTCCTCTATGGTGTGGGAAATCTTAATCTCAAAGAAGATTGATTGAAAACTAGTAAGGAAATTTAGATCTTGAGCTTGGATTTTGGAAAGAATTGCAAAGGCTTGTTGTGTGAATTGCATCTAGGAAAAGATTATCTCAAATTGTTGAAGGTTTGCATTATTGAAGATATTTTCTTTTTTGCAAGTATGCATTTATTTAAATTATTTTCTTGTTTGGCTATGCTCCACCTTATGTGGAGTTGGATATGAATTTGTAGGGTATGATTGTTTTAGATTTAGGATTAAAGTTTGCTTTTGTTAAGGAATTCTTGTTGTACGTTTAATATTTGTAAAAAATATAAATTGTTACCTCAAAATTGTGGTAAAATTTCTCTATAATCTTATGTTATTATAATAGTGTGATATCACTACATCATTATGCTTGAAAAATAATTTTAAATATTAAAATTAAATATGAAAAAAATCTAAGGTATGTTGATGGTGGAATATCAAAGATCACACAATATTTTCTAAATGATCATCAATTTAATTCAGATGAGTTAATGGTGGAATTGAGAATTCTATGGATCAAGGAGGTTTCTTCAAATTCTATTCTTGTGAATTAAGAATTAACTAGATCATTTTATATTATGGGGTGAGTGTTTTCCCCATGCAAATGAGTTTCTTTATCATTCGGTAATGTGTCATAGTGTAAACATCAATTTTTATGCCAAGGACATGTTTTGAGTATTTTGGTATTTTTGTGTTTATGAATGAGATCTATATTAGAAAAGGAGTTTAATCTTACCACTCATACAATTTAAATGAAACCAAAGAATGAAAAATGTGAGAGAATACAATATAACTTGACTAAAATTGAAATTAACCATATCACAAATTAAACTATTTTTTTTATTTGCAGCATTATAGTGAGTAATATTAATGTACAAATCATTCTATTTTTGTTGTTCATTTTATTGAAAATATCATATTATGTATAGAGTCACATTTCTCAACTTTGCTTGGTCTTGTTAATATGGTGAGGACATTCCACCCTTGTACATGTCTAGTAACCTCTCCCTTGATTCTATAGATTCAATTATATTTTATTGGTGTATATGAATCCCATGTGTTTTCATTGGGTTTTTATTATCATTCCATTGTATTTCATTGGTTGTTATTGTTGGGAAAAGGTGTGTCTTTCACTTTCCATAATGTTTATAATGTAAAATTAATATTATTTGTGGTGTACCTAGGGAATCTAGGAATGTATCCATCACATGTGTTAGACATTCTTAGGGCCACTTATATGTTGTATGTAACATTGGAATAAATATTTAATTCATGTGGGTAGAACATTGGGAAAATATTTAATATTAGTAAAACTTGGCAGCAAAAATAAATAAGCTCATGATTTTGAGGCACATGGTTTATATAATACCACTTGGTGGTTTTATGGAAGCTTGTTTATATAAAAAAGTACGTAAGTTTTTGTTGAGGTTAGATTGTACAACCTTTGACTTGTTGGCTGAGGTTGATTGAGCATCTCTTGTAAGTTCAATATATGAGGAAAGGAAGTGTGGATTAATATGTGTGGTTACATTATTCCAATTTGATTGTTCTCATTGAGTGTAATTAGGGATATTGTCATTTTACAAACCTTGTATGGAGACTCTATAAGTGTATTATAATATTTGTTCATGAGATAATACATTGAGTATGTGAGTGCTTTTAGATGCTACTTTTTTCCTTTGATAAATTTTTAGGGTATAACTTGTGTCATCTTGATGGTATTTTGTATATTCTTTTGTATTGTGGATTTCAAATACTTGTTAGCATATTTTTATCTTTTGGGGTTATGTGTAAATGGTTATTATTACAAAAAAATTGTTTTTAGTTATACCATTTCAATTTTATGTAGTTTTTTTTAATTCGCACTATATGTCATTGGTTGGTGTCATGATTTCAATATGTATGTTTATTATAGTCATTGTCTATGAGATGGTATTGTGGTATACCCATGGTTTAGTGTGTGTTTATATGATTGTTTATTCAAATGTATCCTATCCTAGAAGGATGGGCCTCAAGGTCCCACATAGTTGGGTTGTAGATTATCACCATCAAGGTCAATTAAATCATTAGTGGTGAGTCTTTGGAGGATATGCAATAGTTCTTGTAGCATCTTGATAGTTGTATATTTCTATTTTTGGCTATTGATAAATTTATAAAGTAGGATATTATGATGATTAATCAGGTGGTAAAGTGAATATTACTAAGCTATATTTTATTAATATCAACCATATGTACTCAATATGTGTGAACATTATACTATAGCTTGTATAGATCATCATACGAGTTGGATTCTATCTTGATTTACAATGGAATATTATATGTGTGATTTCTTGACTTAAGGATGTGTGTATTAACAAAAAATCCATAACTTACAACTTCATTATTATATTTTTGTGTCCATTTTTACCCATGTGTCTATAATTTAAAACATCAAAAAAAAATGGTGCTTCTATGACCTATGAGAAAAGCATAACCTACAACACAAATATGTCAAAAAACAAAAAAACTACAAAAAAAACTATGTTATAACATCACAAACATGTCTATAGAAATGACAAGCAATGCACATAATAAAACTAATAGAGAGAAAATATTATTCTATGCGAATAATGTAATGAATAGACTATTTGATTAAAAAATAATACTTCATATGTAGATATTGAAACGGTGGAGAAAAGGGGGAGATCCCAAAATACGGTGTCCTAAGTCCATACAAAGAACTAAGACACTAAAGGTATCCCTCTTTCCACCATTTCCTTAAATCTAGGGGATTGCAAGGTGTAGAGATTGAATTTCAACCCTAAGGTGAGCCAATCAAACCTGAATCCCTGGGTTTCTTTAGGATGATAAGATTTGGAATTAAATGGAAATGATTTGATACAACTAAACCTAATAAACGATATGACCTAGATGACGAAATGCAAGATCCTGTAGCTAAAAAAATGGAAAACACAGTTTGCAAGTAGGTCTAAGAAGGGTTTGGACACATGTACCTAGCACCAAAAGTTTGTTCTAAGATCTTTTTTAAGGATAGGTTCGCCATAAGGTGAATGAGTCCTGGGTAGGGTGTCTAGAAGAAGTTTTGATAGTCCTCTAAAGTTGGATCTTGGCTTCAGTTTGACACAGGTCCCACTCTCAGAAATTTAGAAATAAGATCTATGATTAAGTGTTTGTGGCTTGACAACAACATTTGGTAAAAACTTATGCAATGTTGCAAAATTTCTCTTTGAGATCCTTTCAGTCCTTCTTTCACCTATAAATCTGCACATACAAAGAGAAGAATGATTTGTTTGTTTTGAATGGGGGTTTTCCTTAGTCTAACCCCATGTTTAGTAATTAAACCTTGATAAAATAATAATGGAAATTGATAAATGGAAGGAATGATGAATGAACGCTTGCTTGCTACAACTCACCAAACCTTTAATGGATTCCCTTAGTGAACTAAGATCACACACATCACTCCAAGGAATTAGAGATCTTGCTTTGCTTGATTTGTTGGATGCTTGGATGCTTTAGGATTAACAATGCATATTAGCCTTCATAAGATGACATGAAAACACATAAGCTTGAACATGATGATATGATCTTGATTGTTGCAACAAATGATTGAAAATTCTACTCTTGAATGCTCTTGAAAATTTAATATTTTCTTATATAAAGTTCACATCTTGTTTGTTGATGTTGCTTAGATTTGAATTGATAAAAAGATTGTATTTATAGGTATTTATCTAATTTCTTGAAAATTAGATTTCAAAAGCCGACAATTGCATATGAAAATTGAATCATAAAATACCACCAAAAACATATTAAAATTTGCAATCTAGGACTTTTAAGGAGGACCCATTTTCCCTTGGCCGAATGGGTCTTGGCCCAAAAGTCTAGGACACATTCATTTAGGATTAATTAAAATATTAATTGCATTAATTAAATATCAGTTCCCCTTTCAGAAAATTAGCAAAATAGGGCTTTGGAATGCATAATATGGTAAATTAGGAGCTTTTAAATTAAGTCTGATTAATTAAGGGACCCAAACATAGTGTGAAATTATAAAGGTATACAATTTCCTACACTACATTTAGCCCCCACTATAGTGAGAGTATGAGCCCACGCTCAAACTCACACTAAAGTAGACAAATATGTGTCAAAAGAGGTTCAAGTGTACAAATGTTAGAAAGATAGGATGACAAATATCAAAAAGGGTGATCAAGCCTCTGAGATCTAAGGTCCCATTGTAAACCAACATAAGGACAAAGGGACACAAGAGATGTGTAAGATACGTGCAATGAGACAAGATACACAAGCATGCAATGTTAAATCTAATGCAAAAAGGAAAAAAAGGAAAAATGGACTAGCCACAGTTGCTCTGTTGTCCATAAGAACATTCACAAGTAGAAACCTATTGTCCACTATGCAAACAAAATATATACTCATGGGCTAGTGAACATCCATTGTTCACTAGGTGAGGAAAAAAGGATAAAATGATCAAGATGTTGTGCCAACGCTACACTAAGTTCAACCTCTACGAACAAAGTGAAGCAAGAAATATCAAAATGTTAATACCAAAATGAAATAATGCCAATGTATTCCCTCACTTTAAATAAAATGCTAAAAACCATGTTGTGAGTAATTAATTTAAAGTAGAAAAATGATATATATCAATTAATTAAAGGGAAATGAGAGATTATTTGGAAATCCCTATACCAAACATGTGTTTCCAAATAAAGTTGCGTCATGAAAAAGGAAGTTTTCCACCACATGCAATCTCAAAAGATAACACATAAGGGATCCACAAATTTGGGTCAGTGCATGTCTTTGCTACAATGATATAATAGACTTTAGAATCGTCATTATTCTCCAAATACTTTGTTGAACAATGAACACAAAGGAGGAATGTCACATAGAGAGAGAGATAGAAGACAAACAATCCTTTTGGGTCAACATGGAGGAGACCTAAATGTCTCAACGCTTTGCATCATCCCCAAAAGGAAGACACAAGACAATGAAAAGATAATATTTATGACTGATAGAAGAAAGTAGATACGAATAGAAGAATGTCATGACAGATTCACTTCATTTGTATCCTTGCACCAACAGAGTAGCAAGGGTCATCCAAAGAAAGCTAACAAACATAAAGACATGCCAAGTAGCAAAATACAAGGGATCACATTATGCACATGCAATCACAAAGAACATAGAGAGAACAAAGCTAGTATGACACATGCGAGCCAACCCAAAGAAAGTCATCTGCATCCCAATCTTGTTCATCATATGTAGAAGGTGGATAACTAGCCAAAGGAGCAACAACGAGTGTTGTACTAGGACAAGGCTATCAAACCTCCTTTCCCCCCAAAATGTAGGACAAGGATGAGCTAGGATAAGTGGTGAGAAGGTGCTCCTTGCAATATGAAAAAATGATTTACTTTATAGTGTCATACATGTAATAGTGAGTATGTTATGATTCTACAACTATCACATGGCAAGGAGCAAAGTGTGTGCATGCTATCCAATTATATCAATAATATCACTTTCATCTAAAACCTTTTTATAGCACGAAACTCATCAATAAGATGCCCAAAAGTTATATGATATGAACAGTAAGACATGTTTGTACTTTCCCCCTTTCTATTTTCTTAGATTGGTGGTAATTGTTGAGAAAAAGGTGTCTCAAACTTACTGGTTAAGGATGTCTGAAATCAGGAAAACACTTATAAGTTTTGTATTTTCAGAGTTCGGGCATCGGCCTTCAAGATTATCACTTACCAATGTAGTTGCAAAGTCTTAGAAAAGTTGAAGAGTGTCAGTGATCGGACTTCGGAGTTCTGTCGAATGCTTTACTGGTGGATTCTGCAGTATCAAGTATTGAGAAACATCGAGTCTTGGCTCGTGAAAGGACTCTGTTCTTCTATATTGTATTGGCGGAGAAGTATCTTCAACATGCTAATGACTGTCAAGAAGCCATGTTAGGTTGACATTGCATTGTCAGAGGAGTATCTAAGTAGTCCCCTCGATAACCTGATGTGAGGCTAGGGACTCTTGTCGGTAGGAGTGGAGGACTTCTCCAGGATAGAGATTATAGTCTCCTCAATGTGTCGATGGAGTGGAACCATAGTGCGTTGTTAAGGTGGGACCAATCTATGTGGAATATGATGTTGACTGTACAATGGTGACATGGATGCCACATAGGTGTTGGGGACCACTCAGTTAATGTTACATGCTTTGTCGATGAGACTTTGTGGTATCAGTAGGACAGTGTTGGGTGTCCCTTCGACATCCTGATGCAAGGTGAAAGGTGTTGGCAGAGGATGAAACGATAGGAATGTCGGAGTGACTATGGATTTTCAAGGAGAAGGGATTTGAAGTCTCTTCGATGTTCTGATACAACTTCGGCAATAGTGAAGCTAATGACAGTTAAGTTCATTGGTGACGTTCAGCTGGTATGGAAGGTGGAACGACCAATTCCTCTAGAATTCTTAAGAAGGGTGTATGAATGTTGTAGTGCAGTAGAGAGGAGTGACGGAGTTTCAAGAGGGGTTATGATGCTAGATTCTCTCTAGATGGAACAAGATTTAAAATCCCTTGTAAATGCTTAGAGCGTGTAATTGTATTTGTAACTGTATTCTGTTGTTGAATAATATAGTGGCGATATGGGCTTTTGGAGTATGGGGTTTTTTACTCGTAACGATTTTCCCCATGTAAATCTATTGTTGGTTCTGCTTGTTGAATCTATTTAATGTTGTTGTTGGAACTAGTTAAATTGCATAAAATTTTCTCTAAGGGTTAATGTGGGAAATGAACTATGTTTGATTCCACTTTATGGCATAGTAGTACATGTTTTTGAGGAAACCTAAAGTAATTAGTGTTACCGGAAGCACCTACTACTCTCAGATGAATAATTTTCCCTACAGTAATTTTATAAGTCCTTCATGAAGAAGCTTATCCATTTTTTGTTCAATGTCGGTTATAGTATGTAAAAATGATATTTTCTTAAGTTTATAAGTCATGGGTTTCTTACTTGATTGGGAAATTGGTTGATGTGGAGGGAGAGGATCTTGGTTTCCTAATCCCTTGGTATCTTCTAATGGTTGTTCTAATAATTGATGGATTTCATGCTCATTGATTATGTCACATCCTTTTTTATTAAGATTATAAATCCTTGACCATAGATCTTTTCTAAGTTGATGGGTGTATCAGTAACTCAATGGGCATAAGATAAAATAGTATCAATGTTGTCATCCTTTCTAATTGATGGTTGAGGCTTGCTTTGTGATTCAACTTTGGGATGTAAAAGGTTGAACATATCAAGTGATGGCATGATAGGTGGTATTAGTTGTTGCATGGAGGAATAAAAGGATGCATTGTTCGCAAGGTTATGTAAGGAGTCTTGTATGAATTCTTGCATGCTATCTTCATCTTGGCCTAAGATGTCTATCTCACGAGGACATTCATTAGGAGGTGAAGATTCATGAATGTTGTCAATTGCATTAGGATCATCACCAAACATACAACTTGAAACATCAACCAAAGATTTAAAACAAATCCACATTTGACCAAAACACATATCCATGATGAAAAGGTTAAATGTCAAATGCAAGTGTGAGTAGCTATGATAACGAATTGTTAATGCAATTTTTAGATCTAAAAATGGCAATTGACTATTTTTTAAATGCAAGGACTTGAAAATGATTATTTTGAAATACCAATTTTGGTTTTAAACAATGCACTTTTCTCACTAATTGAACTAGATACAAACAATGATAGAAAAATACAATTTTTGAAACTCAAACAGAGATCTACAAGTACAAAAATGGAAAGAAAACACTGATAAATGTGCAAAATTTCAAAAAATTACCTATACAAGGACATGTTCACCCTAGGGTGAATGTTTCCTTGGGAAAGGGTTTGAGAAATTATTTTCTGAGGGTTTTTTTTTATATTTAAACTCACTATTCCCAATTTCAAACTGATTCTTCAATAACAAAATTTCTAGAAATTGATGTGAAATGAAAATGCAACTTTGTGAGAATGTATGAACAAAATGACAACTTTTTTGAATGCAATTTTTGGAATGTAATTTTGATCTAAATTACTGAAACACACTTTTATGCAATCTATTATGCATAAAGTATGCAATATTTTTGTATTTTTTATGAAATTGAATGATGCAAGTATGCAAATTGTAACCCTAAATGCAATGAAAAACCTAGATCTAAGGTTTCAATGATCTCCAAATCAAAAAAGATGTTGTACAATGTTAGGTTCACCAAAATGAAATGGTGTGAAAATAGGGAGATCCCATAATAGGGTGTCCTAGGTCGTTCATACAAAGAACTAAGACACTAAAGGTATCACTCCTTCAACCATTTCATTAAATCTAGAGGATTGTTAGGTGTAGAGATTAACTTTCAACCCTAAGGTAAGCCAACCGAACCTAAATCCCTGGGTTTCTTTAGGATAATAGGATTTGGAATTAAATGGAAATAATTTGATGCAACTAAACCTAATGAACAATATGACCTAGATGATAAAATGAAAAATCCTAAAGCTACAAAAATGAAAAACATAGTTTGCAGGTAGATCTAAGAAGGGTCTGGACACATGTACCTGGCACCAAAAGTCTATTCTAAGATCTGTTGAAGGACAAGCTCACCCTAGGTAAAATGAGTCTTGGGCAGGATGTTCAAAAGAAGCTTTGACAGTACTTTGATGTTGGATATTGGCTTCGGTTTGACACAGGTCCAACTATCGAAAAATCAAAAATAAGATTTGCAATTGAGTTTTCGTGGCTTGACAAGAATGGTGACAACTTATGCAATTTTGCAAACTTGCTCTTTGAGATCCTTCTAGTCCTTCTTTCACCTATAAATCTACACATAAAAAGAGAAGAAAGAATTATTTATTTTGAATAGGGGTTTTCCTTATTCAAACCCCATGTTTGGTAATTAAACCTTGATAGAATGATAATGACAATTGATAAATGGAAGGAATGGCTTTCTACTACTCACCAAACCTTTAATAGATTTCCTTAGAGGACTGAGATCACACACATCACTCCAAGGAATTAGATCTTGCTTTGCTTGATTTGTTGGATACTTGAATTCTTGGATGCTTTAGGATCAACAATGCATATTAGCTTTCACAAGATGATATGGACACACATAAGCTTGAACATGATGATAGGATCTTGATTGCTTCAACAAATTACTAAAAAATATACTCTTGAATGCTCTTGACAATAAAATTTTCTCATATAAAGTTAACCTCTTACTTGTTGATGTTGCTTAGATTTGAGTTGATAAAAATAATATGTATTTATAGGTGTTTATCTAATTCCCTGAAAATTAGATTCCAAAAGTTGACAATTGCATATGAAATTTGAATCATTAAAAAACCACCAAAAACATATTAAAATTTGGGATCTAGGACTTAAGGAGGACCCATTTGGCCTTGGGAAAATGGTTCCTAGACCAGAAATCTAGGACACATTCATTTAGGAGTGATTAAAATATTAATTGCATTAATTAATATAGGTTCCCCTTTTGTAAAATGAGAAAAATAGGGCTTTGGAATGCATAATTTGGTAAATTAGGATCTTAATTAAGTCTAATCATTTAAGGGACATAAACATAGTGCGGAATTGCAAAGGTATAAAATTTCCTACACTACAAATATTAAATCCAAATGAAAATAAATGATTCAAGATCTATCTTACTCTATCACTAGGAATCATGAAACCAATTAACAATATGAATTTTATGTGCTAGTATACTCTATTGCTAGGTGATTCATAAAATGCTTCAATGAATCACATGCAATAACACAGTTAATTACTTAGCCATTTCATGAATAAATACAATAATAGGGATTGAATGTTCTAACATACTCTTTTAGTAGGAAATCCTAACAAGGCTAGTCATGTCCAAGCATGTCTCTTTACTTGGGACCATAAATTATTGATGCTCTAGGAGCATGCTCTCAATGTGTGTGTGTGTGCTTGCATGTGTGAGTGTGGATATGCCCCCCATTAAAATGATTTGATAAGGAAGGATGTAATAATTTTAAAGATATTAGATAGAAATAAATGTATTGTTATGGAATTAGAGGGAGGAGCACTAAAATAGTTTATTTTCACCTAAAAAAATTAGGAATTTAGAAGTTATGTTTTCCCCTAGAATAGGAATGTGAAAATTTATTTTTCTTTCCCTCAAAAGTGGAGATGAGGACAAAAATAAAAAGAAAAATAGATGTACCATTACGCAGGAAGATGGTTGTGTATCTACTAAAGATGATGTATGCACTATAAGTTGTATACTATACACTAAGAGAGAAAGTGATGAATGACACATAAATGGTAGCAACACACTAGACAAGGGTGTACATGGATAAGGGTGCACAATATGAAAAATAAGGTATAGGGAAAAGGAGAAATAAAATATGACACTTTGGATTGAGAAAGATAAATGTGGTTCTCATATTATTATAGCTCAGTAATGTCAATGTCATAATATTAGTACCCTCAATGTAATATGTCACTCTCCAAAGTGGTATATAAAGGAAAAATGATATTTAAAATATTGAATTAATAGATAGAAGTGACATTCAATGTCCTATATCATATGAAGAAGGGAAATTCACATCATTAGAAGGAATAATGATGAAACCCTTATCAATAAGGTTTTTTATAAATTATCTTTCAATTCTTGACATGGATTTGTGGAATGGCATAGATGTAACATTCCCATTGTTTTACACAATAATTTTCACCATGTTTCACCCACAAGTAAATAATTTATGATGCCAACACTTAGTAATAAAAAATTTCCTTTCTAACACAATCTCAATATGCACTTTTGAAATAACTTCATTCCAAACTTTCTCATTGAATTACAATGAAATATTGCAAAATCCCAAGTAATGATTTCATATTACATAGTTCCATGATAACATTTCACATTTACAATTTCCATAGAGATGGATATATCATTACATACATAGCTTCTAAGAGCTTACAAAAATACAAATACAAACTGGTCCAAATGTCCCATCATTGGTGTATACATTCTAGATGTCCCCATTCCTTGGTGCATACATTTTATTTGTCCCCAATACTAGCGCATACATCCTCAAATCTTGGCCACCAACTGCATGAGGAGAAGCATCACTCAAGCACTTTTCCACCAACCATAGACTTACTACATGCTCCCCCGCACATCTACCAAACTAGTAAGATGGCCCTCCCCTTTGATGAAGAGATTGGTTTGGTAACCTCATAATCCTATCCTTCTTTGAGCATGGTGTTGTTTCCTACATATCTAGAGCTACCATACTATGGATATAACCTACATGTATGAAAATCCCTACCTAGTACATGTAAACCCATATCACAGTGAACTGGCAGTGTAAATAGTGGCTACTTACACTACTTTGGCCAAAGAATTCATCACCTAGTACTTCTAGTGAGAGTAATCTATCCACCACCTTCCTAGATCAATTTGGTTTGACTATTAATACCCTATACATAGGTTACCACATTTTCCCTTGGATTATTCTAACCCCGGGAATAACCAAACTAACCATATGGTATTCATAATGTCACAACATTAATGACTCCATTTCAAAAAGTATGATCTCATCAATAAATTACTTCAATTTAAAAGTATGACCTCAACAATAAATGACTCAACAAAAAGTATAATCTCATCAATAAATGACTTCAATTCAAAAGTATAATCAACAATCAAATGATTAATCAAACCATATGGGTTAATCCCAATCTATTTTCTTCAATCAATAATCAAGTAAACAACCCAACCAAATAGGTTATTCTCAACCTGGGGTTTCAATCAAAAGTAAAGTAGCGATCAAGTGATCATGAACCAATCATAAAACTTCTCTTTCAAAATAGGTCTCAAGTGTTCACATGTTTACTACATTTGTATATAATCTAGAGGACAATAGCTTGAGAAGAGTTTGTGCTTCTACGCCTACAAATCATCTTCTCACTATGACTTTGGGTTTTCGATACGTGAGTTCTCTTCATGAATTCCGTGAATAGGAATAGACTCTTAACCAAAAAAAAAGAAAATAACATAATCAGATAATACATTTCTCAACCCTACTGTTTGATGCAAGAGGGTCCTCCCTTCTCATAGAAAACTCAACTCACACTTCACAATTACTTTCTGGCAGATTCTCTATGCTTAGTAATTTTAAAAACAATATAAGAATTGCAACAAACTACAAATCAATGCCTTTAATTTTGTTGAACATTCAATTAAAAAAATTTATAAAAATCATTTATTATTTTGGCATTATCCATCGATCCCAAATCAGCTTGTCCTCCTTTCAAATTTGCTCGGCTTCACTAAATTAGTTTTTGTGCTTTCAAACATTCAATTTTATTTAAACTTTGGGTAGGCTTTTTTTTCACCAGGCACGTCCTTCTAAAGGATTTTTCCTAAGTCTTTTCACTTAGTTGAATCCTCTTCCCTTACCCACCTTCGTAACCTCTTAATATTTCTTCAACTATACCAATTTCCACATATTTACTTTGGTTTCAAAACACTAATTTTGATAACATAGCCTCTATATTTCTTCTTTTGTGAGCCACTTGAAATATCAGATTGTGTGCCCCATTTTATCTTCCATTTCCATAGCTTACTATAACGTAGCCCCTCCTTCCACTCTCTCACGGGCTTCCCTCTCCTTATGCACCACCCACCACTCTTGTTTTAAAGATTGTAATTTAAAAATATCATCCAAAAATTTCTAGTGCCCCTCTCATTCCTATCGAGCCCTTTCTTCAAGGCATCGGTCTCTCTTCCCTTTCTTTTTCTGCATTTTTTAATTGTTTGTGAAGGCTTGTCATAGCGCGCCTTTTGATCTTCCTTTTTCATTCCTCTTTTCCACCGCTCTTTTTGTTTCCCTCACTAAATCCACAAGGCATGGCCCCTTGCATTCCTCCCTTATCGACCTTTGCTTTTGTAATGTATTTTTTAAAATTTCTTATAACTTCTTTTTTTTGTCTCCTCTCTTTACCATCTCCTACATGGAGATTCTAATCTCTGCCTTGTCCTAAAAACCGCACCACATTCCACCCCCCATCGGCCACTGTTGGGAGTTATATTAATTTGAATTTAGTTCCCTTTAGATTCTTAGGGAAGGTGCCTCCTCATCTCCTCCATAGAAGTTTAAATTTTCTACCCTTGTTTCTTTATACCAAGACTCTTTGACTTCAATTTTTTCCTTAATTCCCAGGAAAATGTCTTCTCCTTTTTTAGTTGATCCTCCTTCCAATTCCTCTAATCTACCTTTTTATTTTTTTCAATGCATCCACTTATCATCTCAAAGTTTCCCTTCACCTATTGGCTTCATTTGCTCAGAATCCTTTAACAAATTCAATTGTTCATATTCGGTAATCAACAATTCATTGAGGCATACAACCAAACAATTACATGCCTTGTCTATGCATTGAGACTTGGCATACATGTCTACTAAGATACTCAGGCCACGAGTTTGAAGAGATTGGATTCACACCAATAAATTGCATTGGTTAAAATCAATTTGTATTTAAGCTTTCCCTTTCACCTTTCATAGTCACCTGATTCTTTACTAGAGCGAGGTCAAACATGGAGATAATGAAACTTTGAAGATTGGTAGGATATGCCCACAAAAATCAAATCCAAACCAAAACAAATGAGATATTTTTGGGCGGTGTTGATTGCTCATTCACCTGTGTGCTCCTACACCAAACATGTCTAGTAGAAAGATTGTAAGCATAGGCTCACAATGGTGGAGTTGAGTAGTTGCACTACTCTTCTAGGTTGAATGCAACTTGCAACAAACTCCCTCGCTATCCAGGTGCTCAAGATTAATCTTACGCTTTTTCCAACATCATGTCGGAACATGCACCAACTTCCTCCAACAATGTTGCATCCTCCTCCTTTTCCCCCTCATGGAATCATGTCCACCATAACTCGACCTCCTCCACCAAATGCTTTCCACACTTCTCTCCTCTTCTATGGGTTCAAACCCACCTATAACCATCCACCTCCACCAATTTCCTACAACATCCTCAACCAACTCCACACACAACATCTACTACAGGCTCTTGTCCTTTATCCAATTCATCTTTCACTACCACATTAGAAAATAAAATAACATCACAAAGTTGATTTACCTCATCTCCATTCACAGCTACAACATTCACTTCCTCAATTGCCAACAGTTGTGCGAACAAATCTACTTCACCTTTTCCATCTGTTGTGACCTCTTCACTACTCACTTCATTCATTTCTACCTTTTTCTCCATTCCTTCCTCACATCATGTCTTCACTACAACTTCTTCCACAAGGGCTGCTCTCTCATATTTTTCCATCCAACTCAGGCTACAATACTCTCTTTCATTGTCCTCTTTATTCATCTCACTGTTCTTCACCACTTTTCTCTCACTCTTTCCAACACTCTTTTCCACTTTTCCTCGAACCATCTTTCCCATCGCTTCAATCATTTCATCCTCCACATTCTCTCAATACTATGCCCAAAATAGTATCTGCATGGGTCTCTTCACAACCCAACCCATATTTCCTGTTGTAATCACTCTCAATCTGAAAAACACATTATGTCATAGCTTCCAGCTCTCAGCTTCTCAAGACTCCTCTACCTACAACAACCCTCTTGAGCTCTCCACAACCGCTTCACACACTTTCTACTAAGTGTGAACTACCTCCCAATTTATTATTTGTTCACACTACACTTGTAGGTCCTGGTGGATCCTCTCCACTCTCAAGACTATCAACTCTGATACCAATTGATGCAAGTGGGTCCTCCCCTCTCACAGAAAACTCAACTCACACTTCACAATTAATTTTTGGAAGATTGATCTCTTTGCTTAGCAATTTTAAAAATAGTATAACAATTTCAACAAACTACAAATCAATGTGTTCAATTTTGTTGAACATTTCATCAAAACAAAATATACAAATCATTGATTATATTAGCATATCCATTGATCCTAAATTAGCCTGTCCTCCTTTCAAATCTACTTGGCTTCACTAAATTAGTTTTGCGCTTTCAAACATTCAATTTTATTTAAATTTTGGGTTGGCTTTTCTTTCACTATCCACGTCCATCTAAAGGATTTTTCATGAGTCTTTTCATTTAGTCAACTCCTCTTCCCTTACTCACCTTCGCAGCCACTTAAGCTTTCTTCAATTGTACCAATTTTTGCATATTTACTTTGGTTTCAAAACATCCAATTTTGATAACATAGCCTCTATACTTCTTCTTTTGTAGGCCCCACTTACAATATTAGATTGTGCACCCCATTTTATCTTCCATTTCCATAGCTTACTGTAGCATACTACCTCCTTCCACTCTCTCACAGGCTCTCCTCTCCTTATGCGCCACCCACCACTCTTGTTTTAAAGCTTGTAATTTAAAAATATCAACCAAAAATTTCCAGCACCCCTCTCATTCCTATCGATCCCTTTCTTCCAAGCGTCGATCTCTCTTCCCTTTATTTTTCTACATTTTTTAATTTTTTGTGAAGGCTTGTCATAGCATGCCTTTTGATCTTCCTTTTTCATTCCTCTTTGCCACCACTCTTTTTGTTTCCCTCACCAAATCCACAAGGAATGGCCCCTTCTATTCCTCTCTTATCGTCCTAAATTCTTTGAATTTTCCTTTTTTTAATTTCTTCTAACTTCATTTTGTCTCCTCTCTTTACCATTTGTTGCATGGAGGTTCTAATCTCTGCCTTGTTCTAAAAATAGCACCCCATTCCACCCCCCATCGGCCATTGTTGGAAATTATATTAATCTACATGTAGTTTCCTTCACATTCTTAGGGAAGGCACCTCCTTACCTCTTTCATAGAAGTTAAAATTTTCTACCCCTATTTCTTTATATCGAGACTCTTTGACTTCTTTTTTTCCCTTAATTCCCAAGAAAATGTCTTCTCCTTTTTTAGTCGATCCTCCTTCCAATTCATCTAATCTACATTTTTATTTTTTTCAATTCAATCACTTATTATCTCAAAGCTTTGTTTCCCCTGTTAGCTTCATTTTCTCAGACTCCTTTAACAAATTCAATTGTTCATATCCAATAATTAGCAATTCATGGAAGCATACAACCAAACAATTCATGCCTTGTCTATGCATCGAAACTTGGCATACATTTCTACTAAGACACTTAGGCCACGGGTTCGAAGAGATTGGATTCACACCAATCAATTACATTGGTAAACTCAATCTACATTTAAGCTTTCCCTTTCACCTTTCATACTCACCTGATTCTTTACTAGAGTGAGGTCAAACATGGAGATAATGAAACTTTGAATATTGGTAGGAGATTCCCACAAAAACCAATGCCAAACCAAACAAATGAGAAATATTTTTGGGCAATGTTGATTTTTTAATCACCCATGTGCTCCTACACTAGACACACCAAGTAGAAAGATTGTGAGCATAGGCTCACAATGGTGGAGTTAAGTAGTTGCACTACTCTTCCAAGTTGAATGCAACCTGTAACAAACTCTCTCATTGTCCAAGTGCTCAAGATTAATCTTTCTTCCACTTTTTCCAACATCATACCAGAACACATACCACCTTCCTCCAACAATGATAAATCCTCCTCCTTTTCCCCCTCATGGACTCATTTCCACCATAGCCCGACCTCCTCCACCAAATTCTTTCCACACTTCTCTCCTCTTTCGTGGGTTCAAACCCACCTCTAACCATCCACCTCCACCAATATCCTGCAACATCCCCAACCAACTCTACACACAACCATGGAACATCTACTACAGGCTCTTGTCCTTTATCCAATTCACCATTCACTACTACATCAGAAAAAAAATAAAAAAATAACATCACAAAGCTGATTTACCTCATCTTCATTCACAGCTGCAACATTCACTTCCTTGTTAGTTGCAACTTGTCATTCTTCTCTATTCGCTACGAGAACAAGCTTTGTCCTCCATTCCTCCTCAATTGCTAACAATTGCAAAAAAAAAATTACTTTACCTTTGCCATATGTTGCAACCTCTTCACTTCTCACTTCATTCTTTTCTACCTTTTTTTATATTCCTTCCTCATGACATGTCTTCACTACAACTTCTTCCGCAAGGAATTCTCTCTCATCTTTCTCCACCCAACTCAGGCTGCAATGCTCTCTTTCATTTTCCTCTTTCTTCATATCACTCTTCTTCACCACTTTTCTCTTTCTTTCCAACACTCTTTTTCACTTTTCCTCAAACCATCTTTCCCATCCCTTCAATCATTTCATCCTCCACATTCTCCAATTACTGCTCCCAAAATAGTATCTGCACGGGTCTCCTCATGACCCAAGCCATCTTTCCTGCTGAAATCACTCTCAATCTACAAAACACATTCTATCATGGCTTCTAGCTCTTAGCTGCTCAGGACTCCTCTACCTACAACAACCCTCTCAAGCTCTCCACAACCACTTCACACACTTTCTACTAAGTGTGAACTGCCTCCCAGCTAGTGATTTGTTCAGACCACACCCATAGGTCTTGGTGGATCCTCTCCATGCTCAAGACTACCATCTCTAATACTAATTGATGCAAGAGAGTCCTCCCCTCTCATAGAAAACTCAACTCACACTTCACAATTACTTTCTGGAAGATTCTCTTTGCTTAGCAATTTCAAAAACACTATAAGAATTGCAACAAACTAAAATCAATGCATTCAATTTTGTTGAACATTTCATCACAATAAAATATACAAATTATTGATTATATTGGCATATCCATCGATCTCAAATCACCCTTTCCTCCTATGCTCTACTTCACTAAATTAGTTTCTGCTCTTTCAAACATTTAATTTTATTTAAACTTTGGGTTGGATTTTCTTTCACCAACCGCATCCCTCTAAAGGCTTTTTCCTAGTTCTTTTCACTTATCCAACTCCTCTTCCCTTACTCACCTTCGTAGCCTCTTAATCTTTCTTCAACTATACCAATTTATGCATATTTACTTTGGTTTCAAAACATCCAATTTATATAACATAGCCTCTATATTTCTTATTTTGTGGGCGACTTATAATATTAGATTGTGCACCCCATTTTATCTTCCATTTCCATAGCTTACTGTAGCGTAGCCCCTCCTTCCACTCTCTCATGGGCTCTCCTCTCCTTATGCACCACCCACCACTCTTGTTTTAAAGCTTGTAATTTAAAAATATCAACCAAAAATTTCTAGTGCCCCTCTCATTCCTATCAAGCCCTTTCTTCGAGGCGTCAGTCTTTCTTCCCTTTCTTTTTCTACATTTTTTAATTGTTTGTGAAGGATTTTCATAACGTTCCTTTTGATCTTCCTTTTTCATTCCTCTCTTCCATCACTCTTTTTGTTTCCCTCACTGAAGCCATAAGGTGCGGCCCCTTGCATTCCTCCCTTATTGTCCTTTTCTTTTGTATTGTCTTTTTTTTATTTCTTAGAACTTTGTTTGTATCCTCTCTTTACCATCTATTGCATGGAGATTCTAATCTTTTCCTTTTCCTAAAAACCATGCCCCAACCGTGCCCCATTCCACCCCCCATCGACCACTATTAGGAGTTATATTAATCTGAATTTAGTTCCCTTCGAATTACTAGGGAAGGCGCCTCCTCATCTCCTCCATAGAAGTTTAAATTTTCTACCCCTGATTCTTTATACCGAGACTCTTTGACTTCAATTTTTTCCTTAATTCCCAATAAAATTTCTTCTCCTTTTTTAGTCAATCCTCCTTCCAATTCCTCTAATATTCCTTTTTTATTTTTTCAATTTAGCCACTTATCATCTCAAAGCTACCTTTCACCTATCAACTTCATTTGCTCAGACTCCTTTAACAAATTCAATTGTTCATATCCGGTAATCAACAATTCATGGAGGCATACAACCAAATAATTCCATGCATTGTCTATTCATCGAAACTTGGCATACATGTCTACTAAGACACTCAAGCCACAGGTTCGAAGAGATTGGATTCACACTAATCAATTGCATTGGTTAAAATCAATTTGCATTTAAACTTTCCCTTTCACCTTTCATAGTCACCCAATTTTTTACTAGAGCAAGGTCAAACATGGAGATAATGAAACTTTGAAGATTGGTTGGAGATGCCCACAGAAACCAAAGCCAAACCAAAACAAACAAGAAATATTTTCTAGGAAGTGTTGATTGGTCATTCACCCGTGTGCTGCTGCACCACTATTGAATATTGATATAATCATCAAGTTTATATCCTAACCCTATGGAAAAGACTGTCTTCCTACTTTCAAGGAGATATGAATAATTAATCAAGTATAGCATATCAATGTGGTTTGCATAAAATCTCAACCTATCAATGATGAAATTCCTATCATACCATCATTCCTACTAAATTACTAACCTCATTATCCACAAGGGTTTACCTAGCATTATAAGCTAACAAATTCAATTTTCCTCAAGACACCGATATATTTCACATTTCACATTTCATGCTACGTATGAATAGTATTGACAATCTACATATAGTATTGACAAACTACATAAAGTATAAATAGAAACACAACCATTTAAATTCCCATATAGGGTATATAAAATTATTACCCCAATAGATAGGTTTCACCAAAGCAAGAAAAAACTAAGAACATGCAAGCTTATCCAAAGCATTATTAAAATATTTAAATCAATATTTTCCAAACATGGAAAACATGAATAAATAACCTTTCCAACATAAATAGCAAAGGAATAAAAATCAGCATGCCTGTATAGAAGCTCCAATTGATAATCCTTCCTTCCTAGCTTAATTCCTCAAGTCCGCTTGCTACTTCTTCTAAGATCAATGGAATTCCCACTTCTAGCCTCTTACCAAATCTCTCAACAAGATCATGTGGCATGCCATGATTTCAAGATAGGCTCAAAATGGAAGCATGGACAAGGCATGTGAATTTATTGTCTAATATGTTTTGGTAGACATGTATGCAAAATGTGGTACCTTTGACAAGCTAGTGAGCTCACTAGCTTGTCAATGTTGTAGGGTTGACAAGGTAGGGGCTGCTTGAAAAAATGCCTCATAGAAATGGGATCTCACGGTGATGTTACAACAATTGGTTCATACTAGGTAGTGAATAATTATCCTTAAGCAACTTGATGTTCAAATTTTTAAATCCACACAAAAATTAATATCCCCACTCTTCTTTATTACCATACCAAGGTTAGAAACCCACTTTGAATGTCTAATTTATTTGAATATTATTCCCTTCTTTAGCTTCATCAATTCTTTCTACGTTTGAGGGGCCAATGTGAGTTGATGGGTCACTGCTTTGGTCTAAAGGGATTTGTACCTAGTTCCAAAGGAATGGGTGCTAAAATAAATCCTCCCTATAATATTTTATCTCATCATAAGACTAGGAAAAGTAATTTTTATAAGTTCTCAATAATGTTATCAAAATTTCCTTCTCTTTTAGTTTTAATTTCTTGTTAAGATAGATCATCCTAGGAGCTAATTTAGTTCCAAAGTTCATTGCCTCCATATCATCCTTACTAAAAATGATGCAGGAACATCCAGGGTACTAGTAATCAACATCAGCCAAAAATATTATTTTCCTTTATTTTAATTTTCAATAATGGCTAGTGGCCTAATATGCAGAAAATTTAGTTATTTCTAATTTCCAAATATTGTAATTCTTCCTTGTGGTTATTTGTAAATGTAATTTTGGAGGAAATATGCTCCAATAAATGTTTTCAAGACATCTTTAGGGGAATATTCCTTTTGGGAATCCCTTTTACAGGTGGGCCCACTCATCCATGTCACTCATTTGCATGTAATTGCATGCATTTGCATATTGGGACCCTAGCCTTGCATGTTGGTGCATGTTCATTCTTGGAGCCATCGAGGCCATCGAAGATCAATGAAGATGCAAGAATTGACCAAATTTGACTGGTTGAAAGATAGGCACCCATGTAAGGGCCATGAAAACAATTTTAAATATTCCATTTTATTTTAATTCTCCTCAAGGTGTGCATGGGAGTTTCTAGGTGGTATTGGTAGGTTGTTTGGGAATACTATAGTGGTTTTCTCACTCACACACTTCTTTATATTGATGTAACATGCCCAATGTTCAACTCAAAAAAATTCCTAAGTTTTAACCCACAAGTGAATAAACCATGATGCCAAACATAGCAATAAATTTTTCTTTTCCAAAATGTAAATTACATGCACATATGAAATAAACACTATTTCAACTTCCATTGCATTCCACCGTAATTTCACAATTCTTTCCATAACATTGATTTCATATCGAATAAACTCAAGTACAACATTCATGTCTACATCTTTCCACAAAAATGGATACAAAGTACATACATAGCTCTTCTGAGCTTCTAGCACTAGAAATACATATGGTCCAGGTTGTCCACCTTCAAATCTTTGGCTGCCAACTGATAAGGAGAAGCATTACTCAAGCACTTTTCCACCAACCACAAACTTACTATGGTCCACCGTATATCTACCTAATAGGTAAGATGGCCCTACCCTTCGATGAAGAGATTGGTTGGATAACCCCATAACACTAGCCTTCCTCAAGCTTAGTGTTGTGTCCTACAAACTAGAACTTTTTCATACGGTAGCTTCTGCCTACGAGTATGACAATCCCGGACTAGAAAGTATAACTAGAACACAGTGAATTGATAGTGTAAATAGTGGAAACTTACACTACTTTGGCCAAAGAATTCATCACCCAATTACTTCAAGTGAGAGTCATTCTAATTCACACACTTCCCTAGCTCTATTTGATAAGACCATACATATCCTATGTATAGGAAATTCCATTCATTAGGTAATCTTTAACCCCCAGAACAACCTATTCCCTTTATGCTTATCTAACACATCTTCTAAGTAAGTAATTCAAGTAACTCTTACTTACCAATTAACCATACAAAATAACAAAACACCACATCATTAAATGACTCTAGTACCAAAGGTACAATTCCAATTATAAAAATTCTCCAACCAAGGGTTTATCTCAACACTAAATGACTCCCTTCAAAAGTATAAACTTAACAATAAATGACCTTAATTCAAAAGTATAAATTTCAACAATAAATGACTTCAATAAAAATATTATCTCATCAATAAAGGACTCACTCAAAAGTATGGTCTCAACAATAAAACGACTCCAAATGAAAGTATAATCAACAATCAAATCATCAAGTAGATCATATTGATTAAACCTGACTTATTTGCTTCAATCAATAATCTCATAGACAACCCTACAAAATAGGTTATTCCTAACCTAAGGTTTTCAATAAAGTAATGTAATGATCAAGAGATCACAAAAAAATCATAAAACTTCTACATTCAATAAGAGTCAAATATTTACATGTTCACAACGTTTTCTATTTTGTATAATATCTTAAGGACATTATCAACTTGCAAGGGTTTTGTGCTTTTGCACTCATAGTCCTTTTCACAATATGGTTCACATATAAATTATTTACAAGGTTCTCAACCTATCAATGATGATATTCCTATTACACCATTATTCACATGGTGAACTACTATCCACATTAATCACTAGGCTTCACTCAACTTCTTAGGCTATCAAATCAAGATATCACCTAAATGTAATGATATTATAGTCTACTTGACTAAGTACAATTTCTAATAACCATTTTAGTATATAGGACATATACGTATATAAGTATAAATGCATCCAAAAGGTTTCATGAAACAAGAATCCATCAAGAAACAAACAAGCTAAACCAAGCAATGTTTCCAACTTCAAATAGAAAATAAGGTAGAGAACTAGCATGCCTATAACCAGATAGCTCCAATTGATATAATAGGTTTCCTAGCATAGCCTCCACCAAGCAATTTGTAATTCCTTCCTTGACTAATTCTCACAAAGAAATCTCTCTATAACCTCACTAATCCCACACTATAAACCTCTCAATCTCACTGCTCAATATTGCAGCAGAGTAACTATCAGAAAATCAAAATTTAGAAAGCAAGAATGTGTCCCCAAATTAAGTGAAAGGAACCTCTATTTATATAAAAAGATCAACAACTAAAGATTGGAAACAAGCTCCTAATTTTTCCAACTTTCCTCTCACTTTGACACCACTCAAATAGCAAACTCATTTTCCTATAAAAATGCATTGAACCAGCCAAAAATAATGTGTGTGGTTGTGCATTTCAGATTTCTATGTGCTTCTAAACTTTAGTTGATTTGGCCATTCATAGCTTTATGCATTGGTTACTATTTCCACCTATGCAGTATTTTGTTTGTTGTTTTTGACTCAATCAAAAACCATTCTCATGCATAGTTAAAGACTCCTTCCATTTATTGAAATATGCACTTATTCTTATTGCAACGTATGACAAATTTTCCTATTCATGGGCAGCGTTTTAAGTCTTCATTGACTTCCCTTTATTAAATGTGATGGTTATACCTTAAGCTTGGTTTATTTATTAGTTTCCAATGCCTATTTCAAGATTATATGATAAGCATTTAAATGCTTCAAACAACACTTGGCATTTTGGTCATTATGCGCATTTTATTCTATTTCATGTGTTGTAATTTAGTTTATAAATATGTTGGTTTAAATTTTTTTTATCAATAGGCAGTTATCTTCAACTTTTTTCCAATCCTTTATTTGAGATAGGTGCTAATTTGAATCATGATAATCCTTTGTTTGAGTTGGGTTGTGAAGATCTAACCGATTACAATGATAAGATTGGACTTGATTGCAGGATTCAAGACCCAGGTGCAGTTTCTTACCATGAGATGTCTCAAGATTGAAGTAGTGGGTCAACCCCCAGTGTTAGTACTACTTTCCACTTTCATATCAGCTTTACATGACTCCAAATCTTGATTTGCAAATGAGTTGGATGGACTCTTCAACCCTGCAGTAGAACAGTTCTTGGGTAAGGTTGGTTGGTAGAGGTATTGTGACTATAGGAGATGATATTGTTTCTACTACCATATACATCTCCCCTACATTTCCAATTAGATCTCATTTTTGTTATTGCTTCCCTTACATCATTTGGTTTGTTGTGGAGACATCATTTCATGAGCAGTTTGTTGTTGAGCATTGTTGAAAAATGGAGGTAATTATGTAGCTTGTAAAACTATAAGATTGTAGATCTAATTAAGTGTTCTTTGTTACAAATTCTTTGTGGATGATTATCAGTTTAGATTAATTTTACCAATTGTAGAAAGTAGACGAAGATTGTAGAAGAATGAGACAAGAAGATAGAAGTGACACAGCATATACGTAGAGAAACCCTTTTGGGAAAAAAATCCATCACCAAAATCAATAGTGCTTGTATTATTTAACCTTAGAATAAGATTACAACAATTTTGTATCAATCCTTGATTGAGATACTTCTTTTTCCTTCAACAATTCTTCTTCACAACCTGCAATAAACTCTAATAAAACTCTCTTCAACTTGTTGCAATTAATAGACAATTATGAGCATTGAAAACTCCAAAGAATTTTCAATTACAAGAGCTTGAAGCTCCTCTCAAAAACCTATGCCTATTTTGTGCAAGTAGAGTTTCATCTTGTAACATGAAGTCAAAACCAAAGTCTCCTCAATTTAGGCACCCCAAACTGAACTCCTAACTGATTGTTGGTCAAGAAAATATCTTCCAAGCTTCTCCTCAAAGTTGGCACCCAAGAATGGGCCCACTTAACTTAGTGTTGTAAATATCTTCTCATGCAAAAGGTATTAACTCCAAGATGCCAACTTGGGCGCCCAAGGTGGATCCAAGTCAATGTTTGTTAACTGAAACATATCTCTCCATCAATTCATGCAAACATTATGCATGCTTAATCATCCCCACTTAACTAAATGTGTCCACCTATTATCTGTCATGCAACTAAAGTCATTAGTTATGCATTCCAAGTCAACTTAAGTCAACTAGCATTCAATTGAAACTAACTACATGCAACTGAAGATGACTGAACCATAACTAAACTAAACTGATACTGAACTTAACTCCACTCATGTAAATATAAATCCCTAACTTGTAGGATCTTTACATGCATTACTAAAGTGTTATCTATTCTCCAAATAGTTAACTTAAGCAAGGTGGGTTCCACCTTCCATGTGAGCACCCCATGTGCTCCTATTTTGTAGGATCTCTTCCTGGGAATCCCCACATGTTCCTATCATTTAGAAATAATTACAAATGTCAATTTACATGTTCATTTCATTCGACATTAGAAATAATTTCAATCCTAGTGTTGGGGAACACTTTCCAAGGACATTAGGAGATACATGAAATATGTTTAGGATTACAAGTAAATGGCATCCTATTCCCAACATTCTCCCACTTGACATTATACATTGCAATTATTCTAAACAAGGAATCATTATTATAAATCAGGTATAGGACTTAAGGCCAATGGCCTTCTTGCACCAAGAGAACTTATCTGTAGGAACTGGTTTCGTAAGATAATCTGCAACATTGATCAAAGTGTCAACTTCCTCAATCAATAACTTCCCACTCTCAACCATTTCTCGCACAAAGTGATACTGAACATCAACATGCTTAGTACGAGCATGATACATAGGAATTTTGGCTAAAAAAATAGCACTCTAACTATCACATTCAAGTTTCATTTGGTTGCAATTAAAGCCAATACCTTTCCCAAGTCTCTATAACCAAACTGCCTCTTTAGAGGCATGTGTAGCAGCCATGTACTCTGCTTCTGTGGTGGACAAAGAAATTGTGGGCTACCTCTTACTCATCCAACTAACCGCAACTCCAAACAAAGTAAACACATAGCCACTTGTCGATCTCTGACTGTCTAGGTCTCTTGCCCAATATGAATCAACAAAACCCTGTATGTCTAATGATCTGTGCATAATATCAATATCATTAGCACCATGATAAACCAAACAGTAATAAGAAGTACCTCATAAATATCTAAACACCCTCTTAACATAAGTCCAATGTTATTTACCAAGGTTAGACATAAACCTACTTAGAACTCCCACTGCTTGGGCTATATCTAGTCTCGTATAGACCATTGCATACATCAAACTACCAACTGCACTAGCATATGGAATTTCAGACATTTCCTCATAATCAAAATCAGATTTAGGACTCATGTCTAAACTTAACTTTGTGCCAACTAGCAAATGAATATTAATCGGTTTACTATCCTACATGTTAAGTCATTTTAAAATAGTATCAACATAGTTGCTTTGACTTAAGCAAAGCTTTCTATTACCTCTATCTCTGTTGATCTCCATACCAAGGATATATTTGCAACCCCTAGATCTTTCATCTCAAATGTGCTAGAGAGTTGTGCTTTCAATTCTTTGATCATTACCTTGTTACCAATAAACAACATGTCATCAACATACAAGATAATAATTAAAAGTTGATCATCAATACATTTTATGTAAACACCCTAACATAACCAATTTTCAATGCAAAAGTATCAAACTTCTGGTACCACATTCTTGGTGACTGTTTCAATCCATATAAAGATCTATTTAACCTGCAAACCAATTCTTATTTTCCTTTTAAAATAAAACCATCAGGTTGCCTCATATAAATAACCTCATCAAGATTCCCATGCAAAAAAGCAATTTTCACATCCATTTTCTCTATCTCAAAATCATAAGTAGCAACAATAGATAAAAAAAATCTAATAGAAGTTAATTTAGCAATAGGAGAGAAGATTTCATTAAATTCAACTCCCTCTCTTTGGGAGTAGCCCTTGGCTACTAATCTAGCCTTGTACCTTTTGATATTACCATCTGCTCCAATTTTCTTTTTAAAGATCCATTTACAACCAATGGCCTTTCTTCCTTTGGGAAAACTCTCAAGATCCCACGTGTCACAAGTATCCAAGGAATCCATTTCCTCATGCATAACTTGTGACCAAATCTTGTTCTCATCTGAAGACACAACTTCCCTGTAAGATCTAGGTTCATCATTAGTAATCATCAAAGCAAATATACAACAGAAATTAGGTGGGCTATACCTATCAACAAGATTCCATTGTCTTGAGGATATTCTCAAAGGGGGTTCTTCTTGTTCCTCAATATGCTCATCATGAGCATCTATCTTAGAACTCTGTGAACTCTCCTCATGCAATCCATCCAATTGTTCTTCAACATGTGCATCTTCCTACTTCTCAATACTTATCTCAAAATGCACTGTTTGAGAAGTATCCTTCTCCTTTGGTTGTTCTTCTCCTGAATAAGATCTAAATTCCCTGAAAATCACATCTCTCGATAAAGTAATTTTTCAGGTTAGAGGATTCCAAAGCTTGTAACCTTTTACATTTTTTCCATAACCTATGAATATGCATTTTTGTGCTTTTGGATCCAACTTAGATCGCTTTTTTTAGGCACATGAACAAAATCCTCACAACCAAAGATCCTTAAATGTGCAACACTAGGTTTCCTACCTAACCACATTTCATAAGGGGTTTTATCTTCAATAGATGAACTAGGGGATCTATTGATTAAATAACAAGAAGTACTTACAGCCTCGGCCCAAAGGCATTGATTTAGCTTAACACTACTTAACATAATCCTAGCTCTTTCCATTAAGGTTCGGTTCATCCTTTTTGTTACTCCATTTTTTTGAGGTGTATATGGAGTAGTTTTTTTTCTCACAATTCTTGCATGCTTACAATAATCATCAAATTCCTTAGAACAATATTCACCGCCATTATCTGATCTCAACACTTTTATCTTATGATCTAATTGTTTCTCAACCAAATTTTTAAATTCTTTAAACTTATTAAACACATTAGATTTGTTATACATAAAATAGATCAAGTGTATCTTGAGACATCATCAATAAATGTGACATAATATCTAGGTTTTCCAATAGAGTCAATATCCACATAACCCATTACATTTGAATGAATAATCTCTAATAATCTGTTAGCTTTATTTGTTCCATTAGGAAATGAAGATCTAGATTGCTTTCCAAACACACAATGCTCACAAAAATCATTTTTTCCAATATTATAATCAGTAATACCATCAACCAATTTCTTATTAAGAATGGTCCTAAGACCTTTTTCACCAATATGGCCCAATCTATGGTGCCACAACATACATGTATTTTCAACCTCATTTACATTGGATGATTTATTCAAATTGGAGACATTCAGCTTAAACAAAGTCCAATATGAGATCCTTTATCAACCACCATATTCCCTTTCACCAATCTACAACCACCTTTGTCAAATGTCACATGCATTCCAGAATCATTGAACTTAGATACATAAAGTAGATTTCTAGCAAGTCCTGGAATATGTAAAGCATCATTAAGGGTCTTAACCCTACCATCACTGAAACCCAACTTTACCTCTCCTTTGCCCACAACCTTTGTTGTGTTATTATCTCCAAAGAAGACATTCCCTCCATCATATGCAGTATACTTAGTGAACCACTCCTTGTTAGGAGTAATATGATAGGAGCAACCTAAATCAATAAGCCAAGAGTTATCACTAACAATATTAGATGAAATGACCAATGCATCATTATTGTCCTTCGAGGATTTCTCTATAGAAGCATCATAACTCTTTTTCTTGTTCTTAGAATCCTTCTTTACATGTCCAGGTTTCCCATAATTCCAACACTTTACCTTACTCTTACCATGGTTTTAGACCGTCCTTTGGACTTACCCTTTCCTTTCTTGTCTCCCTTAGGTTCCCTTTCCTTAGGCCTACCTCTTACAAACAAGGCATCTTGGGAACTAGTTTTAGACTTCCTCCTCATCTCCTTTGATAGGAGAGTAGGAATTATATTTTCCATCTTAGGATCTGCACCACTACCAGCAACAATTATATTTTCCCAAGACTCTGGTAAAGAACAAAGTAACAAAATGCATTTATTTTCATCTTCTAGCTTTACATCTATAGATGCTAACTGACTTAGAATCAAATTAAAAGAATTTAAATGATGTGCAATAGAATCACCATCTTTCATCTTTAAAGAATAAAACTATCTTTTCAGATGCAACTTATTAGTAAGACTTTTGGTTTGATAGATATCACCTATCCTCTTCCATAGTTTATATGTGGTAGTTTCATCTAAAAAATTCAAGAGAACAACATCAGCAAGACATAATCTTATGGTTCCTCTTGCCTTCTTATCAAACTTAGCCCAATCCTGATCTAACATCGTTGTAGGTGACTTTGTCTCATTACAAACAGCTAAACATCGATCTCTCTCTTCAAGGAGATCCTCCATTTTTAGTTTCCACATCTCATAACTAGATCCATTGAATCTTTCAATATCTAAATGAGAATTAGAACTCATTGTAACACACTTATTTTACAAAATCAGCAATAACACAATAGTAAAATCTCCCACAACAGTGAAAAAACCTTCAAACTTTTAAGAGAAAGGCGTCCCAAACTCTACCCAACCTCTAGCTCTAATACCAAATTTTGAAAAATGGAGGTAATTATGTAGCTTAATACTTTGTAAAACTATGATATTGTAGATCTAATTAAGTATTCTTTGTTATAAATTCTTTGTGGATGATTATCTGTTTAGATTAATTTTACCAATTGTAGAAATTAGACAAAAGATTGTAGAAGAATGAGACAAAAGGATAGAAGTGACACAACATATATGTGGAGAAACCCTTTCGGGAAAAACTCCACCACTAGAATCAATAGTTCTTGTATTATTTAACCTTAGAATAAGATTACAATAATTCTGTATCAATCCTTGATTGAGATGCTTCTTTTTCCTTCAACAAATCTTCTTCACAACCTACAATAAACTCTGATAAAACTCTCTTCAACTTGTTGCAATTAATTGACAATTATGAGCATTGAAAACTTCAAAGAATTGTCAATTAAAAGAGCTTGAAGCTCCTCTCAAAAACCTAGGCCTATTTTGTGCAAGTGGAGTTTCATCTTGTAACATGAAGTCAAAACCAAAGTCTCATCAATTTAGGCGCCCCAAACTAAACTCCTAATTGATCGTTGGTCAAGAAAATATCTTCTAAGCTTCTCCTCAAAGTTGGCGCCCAAGAATGGGCCCACTTAACTTATCCTTGTAAATATCTTCTCATAAAAAGGTATTAACTCCATGATGCCAACTTGGGCGCCCAAGGTGGATCCAAGTCAATCTTTGTTAAGATTAACATATCTCTCCATCAATTCATGCAAACAATATGCATGCTTGATCATCCCCACTTAACTGAATGTGTCCACCTGCTATTTGTCATGCAACTAAAGTCATTAGTCATGCATTCCAAGTCAACTGAATTCGATTAGCATTCAACTAAAGATAACTAAACTAAACTAAACTAAATTGAAGTGAACTGATATTGAACTGAACTGAACTAAACTCCACTCATGTAAATATCAATCCCTAACTTGTAAGATCTTTACATGCATTACTGAAGTGTTATCTATTCTCCAAACAGTTAACTTAAGAAAGGTGGGTTCCACCTTCCATGTGAGCACCCCATGTGCTCCTATTTTGTAGGATCTCTTCCTAGGCATCCCCACATGTTCCTATCATTTACAAATAATTACAAATGTCAATTTACATGTTCATTTCATTTGACATTAGAAATAATTTTAATCCTAGTGTTGGGGAACGCTTTCCAAGGACATTAGGAGATACATGAAATATGTTTAGGATTGCAATTAAATGGCATCCTATTCCCAACAAGCACAGGCAGATTTTTGGGAACTCTATGCAATTGTGGGAATTCAAGAAACTTGATGAAATGAATCTCAAAGTTTTGAAAGATGGATTCACAAGGTATGATGATAAATTTTCTATTAGTTATGATTTGGAAGAATTCATAAATCTTATGGTTCATGAAAGACTTGTGTTGGAGATAGATCACTTTGAAAGGGGACTCTTTTTACTTTGGTATTATGGGAGTAAGGCGTCACAGAAATGGGCATCTCAAAAGATGGTGATAGATGACTTTTTCAGAATGATTGTTTCTTGGAATTCTATAGTCTTCCATAGGGTTTAAATTATTTTCCTCATGTTACATTTTTTTGATGATGCATTTATCTCTAACATTATAACTGGATTTGTGAAGGAAGTCAAGTATAAGCCAATGAATAACTCCAAAGGGTTCATCATCTTCCTATAGAATAAGTTGTTGTTTATCTTTTGGGTACTTATAGTACCATGGAATTATTATTGCTATTGTATGGTCACTCTACTACTGTATTTTGGATCTTATAGACCAACCCAAGAGGTTGAAAAATACTTCTCTTAGATTGAGGTAATGTTTGGGTATTTGGTTATGCATTTTCATGATATGAATCTCAATAGTGTAGATGTGAATGGAAGAAATTTTCCAAAAGGATGTATCTGCTTTGGTAGAAGATAAAATGGCTGTTATAAAATTCCTATTAGCAGAAAAAATCAGATTCATAGCATTATCAATTGTATCAGAAGTCTCAAGTACAAGTTGCTTATTAACAATGCATTTCTTGCTAGTGAACCTAGGCACTATTATCATGTAGTGAGAGTTTGTTTTGGAAGTGTTTCATAGTGGAGACATTAAAGAACATTATTAAATCACTTGGTTTAGTAGAAGATGCAATAATTTTCTTTTCTACTAACATTTTAAAGATTTTATTGAGTGATCAGTGTATGCTAGCTAGAGGACTCAAGGAGTTCATAGATTACCATCAGAAGGGCTTGTGGTTTGCAATATCAATATTTAGATTTTGGTGGGGTTTGGTGTGTTTTTATATTATTTAATTCTCTTTCCATCTTATGTGCCAATATTTCTCCATAATAGATCCTAAAGTTGCAACAAGCAGCCTTCTAGCAATAGCAAAGTTTGAAGCACTTTGTAATGTATCCGAAAGGGAATGTCCCCATAACTCCAAGGTAAAAGAGGTGATTGTTTTCAAGTTGTATATTCACTTTAATAAATGGTTTATTTTATATTTAAACCCTCTTATAGGCTACAATAATAAGATTTATATATTTGAGAAATATTGCATGAGCTTCTAGTCTAGTTTCCTTAGTGACAGTGCACATACACAATTCCAAAAAGGAGTTGAAAAAAGAAGGTTATTGATTCAAAAATATGGAAGGAATATTACAAGACCTCAAGTGATATGGAATAAGAGGTTGTACAATCCATACAATCTTCATAATATTCTAGACCAAAGGTATTCTTTCTTAGAAATTGTCAACATGCTTGAGAGGAAGATGAAATTTCACACATGCATAGGATCGCACTCTATTTTGCATAATGAAATGTTTGGTCATTTTGGGAATCACTATTTTGGAGCATCATTGTTAGTTGTTTGAGGAAAAGAAATTTTTGGAAGGGAGGACTTTTCATGTCCCATTTTTTGAATTTTCTAAAAATGGTAAATTACTATTTTTAGTATGTCGATTATCCAAAAATAGTAAATCAGGACTTATGAATAAACCAAAAAAGTTAATATTTCAAATTGATTGGGACAAACCTAGTTTAATGATAAATATTAAATATTGTTGCATGTTTTTTAATTTTCCCAAAGTGGCATGGGTTTTGGGAAGATCATATTTGGCTAAAAAAGTAGATTTAATTGTTTATGACAATATTTCTCAAAAAAGAAAATCATATGAGAAACAGCTGATTCATGGAGGCCAATTGGGTGTAAGGAAGCTAAGATAGAAAAATAACTTCCTACACTAATCTTGAGAGGAGACTAATGCAAAACTTTTGTAGATCTTTAATAGCTATAGAAACTTAAACAAAAATATAAATAAATATCATGCATACCACAACACAATGATTTACATGGGGAAAACCTTTTTGGGAGAAAAACCTCACACTCCAAAAGCCGCCCAATATATTATTTAGAATCACAAAGATTACAATATACTTGCAGAGCAAGCTTCTCACGGGAGTATCACCAACCAAAGATCCAGAGGCAACACAACTGTTATCAAACTCTCAGAATACATCACAATACATAGTCGCAATACAATGCCATCATAAAATAGGGTTTCCTTCTAGGGAAATTCAAGCTAATAAAATATTGATCGTTAGATATGATACATAATGATGAACGGTCCAAATTTATAATAATAAAATATTAAAATTTTCCTTTCAGGGGTGTTGCCCTCGAGCCCCCGTTGGTATGCACTACCCCCAGACCCCCTAATAGGTTAAATTTTTTCATCAATTTTAGCTTGAATTCACCTAGTTTTGTGTCCATTATAAGCTTACCTTTTTTCCATTTTTCCCTTAATTCTGCATAATATTTGTGAAATATTAAATTTAATTAATATGAGTAGAAGGATGCAAAAAATTTGGTAATTAACCAATCTTGAGTACTAATTTTGGTGGATATTGTGAACATGGGTTTTTGGAGGTTGAAGGAACAAGTCATGAAGACTGCGTGGAGGATCTCATGGTCTTTTTAGTTATTGTCTTCTAGGTTTTGTTTAATTAATGGTCTAGTAATTAGGTTGTATAGTTAGTATTGGAGTATTTAGAAAATAGTAGCTCGTGGGACACTTTACTATTTTTAAAAACCGATCAAGTAATTCTAGTTATAAACTTTCAAATGGTGGACATATCTATTTTAATATTCTATTTTGTATCGAGACATATATATATATATATATATATATATATATATATATATATATATATATATATATATATATGCTCTCTTTCAAGCATGGAAACAATCCTTATCTTGAAGTTGAAATTAATATAAGAAAAAGACTATTGTTTAGTGTTGAATTTGCGTGTGGTATAAAAAATTTCCTCCATTAGGTTGGTTGGGAGAAAGGGCCCACTCCTTAGACAGTGTTTGGATTTATTTTTCTATTGTTGTGTGTGAGGTATTATCTATGTTTGCTCAGTGATTTCATATGTTTGTGATTTAATTAAGTTTAGTAATCATGTATGCATGTTATTGAATTGATATCAATCGACGTGGTTGTATTTATTAAGTGTGAAGTAAACTCTCTTTGTAAAAGATTGTCAATACATGGCATAAGTATAGACTACATGGATGGCATGTATAAGTGAATTTGTGAAGTGCACTCTATTTTCAGAACACCAAAATAGCCTATGAAACTTTACCAATTCCTGTCGTCAAGATACCATAGGTCCTGTTGCTCGGATTGTGCAGCTCCTATCGGCTGAACTGTTTAATGCACTTTTGGAATTACATTCTTTTTATCATTATTGTTAATATTTAAAAACATTGTGTAATTCCAAGATATTGATTCTAAGAGTGTGTGTAATTCTGAGATGATGATTTGAAGTTATTAATGTTTAGATGAGGATTCAAAGATATATGTGTGTCAATTTAGAATAAGGAGGTAATAATTAAAAATAGGATTTTATTAAAGCTATAAATTAAAGGTGTGTTTCGATTTAATTCTTAGACTAGTAAGTGTGTCATGATTTAATTCCTAGATGCATTCATCCCCACTTGATTTACTAGTTTTATCCCTTAGGTAAACATCCCCAATACCTTTCGTTAGTTTACGTTTCTTGGATTGACACATAGGAATAAACTAAGGAGTCATACCAATTGGGTTTATTTGATAAGGTTATAAAGATAAGTGGGAATCCACAGTTTTTCCCTACACCTCCAACCAGGGGGATGATCCCCTCGGACCCCTCATGGGATGGAAACCCCCCCATGCTCCCTATTATCGACGTATCAATAGTACTTTATATATCAAGATTACCTTATATAATTGCAAGGTTGAGACACATTTACTCAACAAATCTCCCACTTGTCGAACACCTTTTAAAAGCAATGGGAGGGTGTAAAACATCATCTCTTAATTGCTAGGGGCTGAAAGGCCCATAGCCTCTGAATGTTGGAAATTAAAGTTTACTTTTAGTAAATTTAAAGTTTACATTTAGTAAATTAGTTTTTAGTAATAAATAAATTAATTGTTAGTTTGGGAAGTTATTCCCATAAGGGAATTTAGGTGGTTATTCACATGTATGAAATTTATGGGAATGCAATGCTTTTAAAAGCATTTGCAATGCACAATTTAATTATTAATCCTGAATGAATATTAATGAAATCCTTCTTTTTGTTTGCAATGTAAAATCATTTGCTCTTTTATTTTTACTTCTCTATAGTGGTATCAGAGCATTAATGATTCATGTGTGCATGTGTCTATGATTAAAGAGTATATGGAGGCTTGTTGTGTAGAAGGTGTTTGAAAGGGTTTTTTTTTAATGTGTGAACCAACAACCTGTAAGGAGGTGATATGGTATGAGATTTTAAAAAAAACTAAAGTTGCAATTCATTCTGAATATTTATGATCTCTTTGTTATTCTATAAAAATGGAGTGATAATTATTAGATTGATTTTATTTTAAAATGGAGAAATCATATTTTATTCCAAAGTTTGAGGGTCATGATTTTCATACATGGCAAGTCAAAGTGCAACTAGTTTTTATAGAAAAAGAACTTTGGGAGATTGTTGATGGAACTATTAGAAAACCACAAGATGTAGATGAACTATTAAAATGGACAGCAAAAGATCGTAAAGCTACAACAATTATTGGTCTTGGATTATCTGATACATATTTACATCATATTGATTTGACAAAAACATCAAACCAAATATGGGAAAGTCTTAATTCATTATTTGGTTCACAGGCTTCAAGTGCTCAAATGGGAATGAAGCAAAAACTTTTTGGTTTGAAAATGAATGAGGGTGATAGTGTTGTTTAGCATATTAGTACATTTCATTCTCCTCTTAATCAACTTGCTAGAATAAATTGTGCAGTTGATAATGATGATGCCAAAGCTATTTTATTAAATAGTATGCCCTCAAGTTTTGACAATGTTTTGTTTACTTTAAGCAAATTGAATCCAAGCCTGAGCTTAGAGGATGTTATATCTTATTTGATTGATGAAGAGAAAAGAGTCTCTAAAACTCACTCGACTGTTGTTGAATCTGCTTACTTTGTCAAAGGGAAAACTAATGGTTCAATAGGAAAGAACAAATTCAAATGCTTTTATTGTAACCAGAGAGGACACATTTTAGTAAGTTGCATTCAACATGCTAGAGATCTTATTGATGGAAAATTAAATATAGATAATGCTTTAATCACCACTGAAGAAGAGGGAGAAATATGTAATATGAAATTATGTGATCAAGACGATGAAGAATTATATGTTCTCTAAGAATTAAATAGGGATCATATTGGAGGCAGGAGGACAATTGTCATCCCGAGTTAGCTTCTCGCTCAGGGATGATATTTGCATGAGAAGCAAATTTTGTTTCATCTCAAGTCCTTTTAGGAGCAAGATGGGGCATGCAGTGGTTTGTTGGTTTGTGCAAGTGTGTTACTATGGATAATGAAGTTAGTCTCAATTCACAGTTGCTTGATAGTCCAAACATTTATCTAGACATGAGGAATTTGGATCAATGCTAATGCAGAGTTGGTAATCCAGACAAGAGGAGTTTGGGTCAATGTTGATGAAGAGTTGGTAATCCAGACAAGAGGAGTTTGGATCAATGCTGATGAAGAGTTGGTAATCGAACATTTATCCAAACGTGAGTTTGGGTTGATGCTCAAGACAAAGGAGTTTATATTGATGCTAATATAAAATTTTGGTTTTCATTTTTTTTCTATTGTAATGGGGGGATATGTAGGAATTTAAATGTAAATTTTAAGGGGGGTTGTTGGAAATTAAAGTTTACTTTTAGTAAATTTAAAGTTTACATTTAGTAAATTAGTTTTTAGTAATAAATAAATTAATTGTTAGTTTGGGAAGTTATTCCTGTAAGGGAATTTGGGTGGTTATTCACGTGTATGAAATTTACGAGAATGCAATGCTTTAAAAGCATTTGCAATGCACAATGTAATTATTAATCCCGAATGAATATTAATGAAATCCTTTTTTTTGTTTGCAATATAAAATCATTTGCTCTTTTATTTGTACTTCTCTACATTTGAACACCATCTGAACTTCGTTGTGCTCACAGACTTAGTTAACGAATCAACAACATTCATCAAAGTCTTTACCTTAACCAGCTTCACCCTACCATCTTCGACCATATCTCTAAAAAAATGATATTGTGCATCAATGTGCTTGGTCCTGGCATGAAATGTTGGGTTCTTAGCTAGACATATCACACTCTGACTATCACAATAAATTATCACTGCGCCTTGTTTAATTCCAATATCTGAACAAAGTCTCTTATGCAAAATGGCTTCTTTACAAGCATGATTAACTGCCATATACTCTACTTCAGTAGTGGACAAAACAACCATAGCATGTTGCTTACTTGTCCAACTGATTGCACTACCAAATAAAGTAAACACATAAGCACTAGTGGATCATTTGCTATCAACATCACTTGCCCAATTTAAAACCACATAACCATGAATATCAAGGGAAATCTCATCTTTCATCATACTACTATGATAACACAAGGAATAATCTAAGGTACCGTGCAAATATCTGAAGACTCTTTTAATTACATCCCAATGAACTCTACTAGTATTAGACATATATCTAGAAAGAACTCCCACTACTTGGGTAATGTCTGGTCTAGTACAAACCATAGCCTACATCAAACTTCCAACTTCACTCTAGTAAATGATGAGTGTCATTACATTCCTCATCATTTAATTATAAATGTCAATCCAGGGCAGTGTCTATGACAATATTCAAAGGGGAGAAAAAATCATTTGCATGGCATGTTTTTTCTACAAACGGAATTGAAAGACAATGCATGAAAGAAATTATTGGAATCAAATCTAATCTAAGAGCTTGTAAATGAAATGTTGGAATTAAATCTATCATAAGAAACTTGTAAAAGGAAATGTTGGAAATGTAATTTTCGGAATCAAATCTATCCTTGGAAACTTGTAAAGGGAAATATTAGAAATGTAATTGCTAGAAATGAAATTGCTGCTAAGAAATAAAACTACAAACAACAACTGCTGCTAAAAACTAAACTATATTATTTTATAAAACTCTTCCTCATTTGATTCCTTGATTACAATGAATTTATAGAATTCTTATCTTCAACTAATTTCAAAGATGAGCCTTAATTATTGTGCAACAACTTGCTAGAAGATAGGAACATATGTTGAGGGAAAAAAATGAGTCTTTCCTTCATCTAGTTGAATCAATCTTCTTTAGTCATCCAAAACAAATATGCAAATTTTTTAGCCCCTAAACAAGCTCCAAAAAGACATTTGACTGTTGAAAAATTCATTTTTTTCCCTTGTGCATCATTAAAACTCATAAAACAGCTCCTAGATGCTTGCAAAAAGGTTCAAACTAACCAAAATTGTCTCCTAGATATGCTTCATTTGTTTGCACAACCCAACAACTTGCCTTAATGCTTGGAACTTCCCCCTAGATTCTCTCAACTATTGTCCCTTAACTGCTCATAAAATCCCAAATTGTTCAACCTCTTCATAAATGATCATTCACTTAGTTTCGAGAATTCTAAAGCATAGAAGCAAACAGTTGAACAAATTCTGAAAATTATGGAGTATGGAAGTAGATTTATGGAGCATCGGATTGGTGAAGTTTTCTTTCAAACCACGAACCGGGTTTTTGTGAAATTTAATGGGTTTTTTTCATTTTCTTGTCTTCAAATTTTTGTCCAAAAATCTCAAGAACCCAAATTGTAATTTTCAAGATATGATGAAATCTTTGACTATTGCAACTGAAAATCTCTTACTTTCTTCATCATACCCAATCTTGATAAACTTCATAATTAAACAAAATACACGTTTTTATTTGGCTAATAGATAAGACATTTTTTTGTCTCATTAGTAAGGTACTCTACTCATGTCTTCCATCCATGATGGGGATGTTGGACAATCTAAAATAGATAACTTTGTTCCAACTAAAATAGGAACACACAATGGTCTACAATTCTACATATCAAACCTCTATAAAATTGAATTGACATACTTACTTTGGCCAAGCCATAGCTTTCTATTCACTCTATCTCTTTTAATTTTCATCCCAAGAATGTGTTTAGCTGCACCAAGATCTTTCATTTCAAATTTAACAAGTTGAGATTTTATTTTTGAAATCATACTTTTCCCTCTACTAATAAATAACATATCATCAACATATAATGCAATAAATAGGAAATGATCACCATCAATTTTATAATAAACATAATGATCTAATTTAAAACGCTCCAATCCCAAACTCAACACATATGTATCAAGTTTTCAGTACCACACCCTAGGACTCTATTTTAAGCCATACAAATATTTATTCAATTTGCAAACCAATTTACTTTTACCCTTCACCACTTAGTGCTCTAATTGTGTCATATAAATATCCTCCTCCAAGTCACCATGAAGGAAAGTAGTTTTCAAATCCATTTGCTCAAACTGTAAATTATAAGCAGCACCAATAGAAAGCAAAAATCTAATGGATGTTATTTTTACAATAGGACAAAATATCTCACCATAATTAACACCCTCAACTTGAGTAACCTTTTGCAACCAACCTTGCTTTATATTTCTCAATACTTCCATCTGAACCAATTTTTTTTTTTAACACTCATTTGCAACGAACAGGTTTTCATCCTTCAGGAAATGGTACAAGATCCCATGTATCATTCTTTTTCAAAACTACCATTTCTTCATTCATAGCAATCTTCCAAGATTCTGTATCATTCATACCTAATGCCTCTTCTACCAATCTAGGTTCATCCATGTTAGTATTCAAAGTAAAAATACATCTCTAATCATCAAGTGGTTTTTTACGCCTTCTAGACCTACGAACAAGCGGAGTTTGAGGTTCTTCCTCCTCTTTTAAAGATTCAGAGCTAGATGAGCTCTCCTCAACTTCTTGTCTATCCATGGGCCTCGATTCAACTTTCTTAGGTGTAGAAGGAAATTGAATCACATCTTCCTATTTACTTTGTTTTGGCTACAATGTAATAGAAAAAGGCTTAGATTCTCTAAAAATAACACTTCTACTATGTATTACCTTTTGTATAACAAGATCCCAAAGCTTGTACCCTTTCACACCATAACTGTATCTAATGAAGATACATTTCACAACTTTTTTCTCCAACTTTGTTTGCTTCTCCTTTGGCACATGTGCATATGCCTTACAACCAAAAACTCTAAGATGTCTTAATGAAGGATTGTGGCCTGATCATGCCTCTATAGGCATCTCATAAACAAGACTTGATGTAGGAGACCTATTAATTAGGTAACAAGCAGTGGCAACAGTTTCAACCCAAAACCTTTGTTCTAGACCAGCACCACTTAGCATACTCATAATAGCCTTCTCCATCAATGTCCTATTCATTCTTTCTACAACTCCATTTTTTTGTGGAGAATGTGGAGTTGTCTTCTATCTATGAATATCATAATATTTACAAAATGAACTTAGAACAAACATTCAATAAGAATTGATCTTAGTAAAGATGACATCAGTTGAATAAGCATATCAATTTGCATTGAAGGTGGAAGAGAAGTTGAACAAGAAATTTGAGCAAAGGCAGAGAATTGCAAGAGGAAGATTCTAGAGGAGTGGAACCCAATCCAAAGAAAGAAGAAATTATGCAGAGTAGAACATAGATGTAGAAACCTACCGGAGTGAAGAAAAGGATGCTAATTCATACCACAAAGAAAGAGAAGATAGAAATTTCTACCACAATGACAAAGTTCATAATTATCACCGCAATGAAAAAGTTCATAATTATCACCACAATGATGGATAACAGAGAGATGAAAGAAGATCTAAGAGAAGACCATTCAAAGGAACCTATTTTAAGTGTGAAGGTGAAGGACATAGAGCATTTGAGTGTCATTAAGAAAGTATTGGAAAGAAACCTGAGCATATCGAAAGAGAAACTTATGTGGATGAAGAACCTATTGGATCCCCTAATTCAGTTGGGAAACCAAAGAAAGATGAATCATTAGTGATGAGTAAAAATTTGATGCATGAAGAGGTGACCGAGGAACCACCACAAAGAAAGAGTCTATTTAGAACCATATGTAAGTCCAAAGGAAAGATATGTAAATTTATCATTGATAGTGGTAGTACTGATAATCTAGTTTCAGAGGAGATGGTAATCAAGTTAAATTTGGAGAGATTGAAACATCCAAACCCTTATAGGATAGCATGGATTCAAGATGATCATAAGATATTGGTGAATGATAAATGTTTGGTGAAATTTCATATTGGATCATATAGGGATGAAGTATTGTGTGATATTATGCCTATGTATGCTTGTCATTTACTATTAGGAAGACCATGGAAATATGATAAGAAATCAATTCATGATGGAAGAGGGAACACTTATACTGTGGCATAAAATGGAAAGAGAATCAAGTTGCTACCTTTAGAGGAAGAGGAAAGGACTAAAGTTTGTGGCACTGCCAAACTATGTTTGGTAGATGGAAGGAAGGTTCTTGATGGATTGAGACATGATAACATGTGCTTTGCATTGATTCCAAAGAAGGGCGGTAGTCTGGAGACAACAAATGATGAAGATCCACTACAAATAGAAGTATCAGAGTTGTTGACAAAGCATGAAGACATCGTGTCAGAGAATGTACCAGAGGGACTACCACCAGTCAAGAGTATCAATCATCATATAGATCTTATACTAGGAGCAAGTTTTCCCAACAAGATAGCACATAGAATGAAATTGACAAAGAATGCAAAGTTGAACCAACACATACAAGAGTTGTTGAGGAAAGGATTGATGAGAGAAAGTTTAAGCACATGCGCGATACATGTTGTACTTGCACTAAAGCAAGCTAGAGAGTGGAGAATGTGTACAGATTCAAGAGCAATTAATAGGATCACTATCGAGTATAGTCCATTGCTAAGGATGGATGACATTATGGACTATATGAGTGGAGAAATGTATTTCACAAAGATTGACCTAAAGAGTGGATATCATCATATCAAACTTAGAGAAGGAGATGAATGGAAGACTACATTTAAGACTAATGAAGGATTATATGAGTGGTTAGTAATTCCTTTTGGATTGACCAATGCACCAAACACTTTCATGAGATTGATAAATGAGGTACTAAAGAATTTTTTGGGTAAGTTTGTCATTGTTTACTTGGATGATATTTTTATTTTCAATAAGATTAGAAAATAGCATTTGTGGCACATTCGACAATTGTTGTAGATGTTGAGAGAGGAGAAGTTGTTGATTAATGTCAAGAAGTGTAGTTTCGTGAAAACAAAGTTAGTTATCTTGGATTTGTTATTTTTGCTGAAGGATTGAAGATGGACCTTGAGAAAGTGAAAGCAATTGTTGATTGGCCTACACCAATAAACATTGGAGAGAGAGATCATTTCATATATTAGCTAGTTTCTATCATAGGTTTATAGGGAGTTTCATTGGAATTTATAACCCCATTATAGAGACAATGAGAGGAGATAAAAATGAATTTAAGTGGACATTTAGAGCACTAAGAAGTTTTGAATTGTTGAAACAAAAGGTGATAGAGCAGCCAGTGTTAGCACTACTAGATTTTGACAAAGTATTTCAAGTTGATTGTGATGCAAGTGGAAATGAAATTGGAGTAGTGTTGAGTCAAGAAGGAAGACCTATAGCCTATTTCATTGATAATTTGAATGATGATCAAAGAAGATATTTAATTTATGATCAAGAATTCTATGCCATAATTCAAGCCCCCAAAAATTGGAGACATTATTTGTTGCCTAAGGATTTTGTGTTGTATATAGATCATCAAGCTTTTTAGTATTTGAACAGTCAAGGAAAGTTGAATCAAAGACATATGAGATAGGTTGAGTTATTGCAGAGTTATACATTTGTGTTGAAGCATAGGAGTGGTAATTCAAATAACATTGCAGATGCATTGAGTAGAAGGAATTTGCTAACATAGATAAGAGTGGAAGTGTTGGGATTTGAGGAATTGAAGCATATGCCTAAAGATGATGCAAATTTTGGTGAAGTGTGGAGAGCATGTAAGGAACTAGTAGTGACAAACTGGAGTGAATGGTTGGACTATTTCATTCAAGAAGGTATGTTATTCAAAGGAAATTAGTTATGTATTCCAAGGAGTTCAATGAGACAAAATTTGATCAAATAAAAGCATAGTGGAGGTTTAGTAAGACATTTTGGAGTGGATAAGATAGTGGCTTTGGTGAGTGAGCATTATTTTTGGCCGTAGATATATAAGGATGTCAGAAAGTATGTTCAAAATTGCAAACTTTGTTAAGTTGCAAAAGGGAGTAGTCAGAATACTAAATTGTGCAAACCTTTGACAGTACTTGAGAGACCTTGTGAAGATTTGAGCATGGATTTCATATTGGGATTTCTAAGAACATAGAGAGGTTATGATTCTATAATGATAGTAGTGGAAATATTTTCTAAAATGGCACATTTCATTCCTTGTAAGAAGACTAATGATGTTGTGCATGTTGCTGACTTATTTTCAAGGAGATTATGAGAGTGCATGGATTACCTAAAAATATTGTTTTAGACAAAGACACCAAGTTTGTTGGAACTTTTGGAGGACATTGTGGAAGAATATGAAGACAGATTTGAAGTTCAGTTCAGCATATCACCCACAAACAGATGGAAAAATGGAGGTAGTAAATAAAATTTTTGGTAACTTATAAGATGTTTGGCTGGAGAGAAGGCAGGAAGTTGGGATATAGTTTTACCATAGGTAGAGTTTGCATACAATAATTCAGTCAACCGGAGTACAGGGAAGACACCATTATCACTGGAGTACATCCTAGAGGAGTTGTAGAGTTAAGAGACATTAGTATGGAGAACAAAAGGAGTGTGGAGGTAGAAGAGTTTGTAGATTTCCTGGAGACATTGCATAATCAGGTCCAGAAGCATTTGGAAGGCAGGAACAGTAAGTATAAGTAGAAGGAAAATGAGCATCAGAGACATAAGGAATTTATTTTTGGGGATGAAGTAATGGTGTATCTAAGGAAGGAAATATTTCTAGTTGGTACATACAATAAATTGAAGATGAGGAAGTTTGGACCATGTAAGATTCTAAGGAAGTTTGATTTTGGAAATGCATATGAAGTGGAGTTATTGGAGATATTGGGTATATCACCTATTTTCCATGTTGTAAACATATATGAGTTTCATATAAGACAATCAAGTGGCAGTAATAGTGATAAAGTGGATTTGAAGGAGCCATTACCACATCAAGCATCGAAGGAGATTGAGCAGATTTTGGATACTAGAACTGGAAGAAGCACTAGGAACAAGCAGTACAAAGAATACCTTATGATGTGGAAAGATAGACCAGTGGAGGATTCATCATGGATCTCTCAGGCTAAGGTGGACCGTTTTGGTTTTCCTCTTAGCCTTGGAAAGTGAGAGACTCACTTTTCTTCCAACCTCGAGTTTTTGATGCAAGAGTATCCATGGTTGTAAAGCAATCCTGTATCAACAAAAAACATTTATTTTCCTGCATTGCACTATGTAGCAATTTTAGTATTTCATTCCAAATTTTACTGCATCACTTTTTCTCAACTCACAGAGCAGGATATAACATCTACACATTGACATCTATCACATATCTAGATTTCTCATCATTTGCATTTCTCTATCAAAAGTTATTGCTCTCAAAATTTCAGTGTATTTCTTGGTTAGAGCATTTAGGGTCGACCTGGTCTAGATTTCTTAGTGTGGACATATTCCATATCATGTGAAGCTTAAATGGGACATCATACAAGCATCTTGGGTTCATTGGGACCTATCCTGGAGATTCATAATTTATTTCTCCTCGTGTGAGATTATCTTTCCATATCTTGAGGTCGACCTTCATGTATGATAATTCATCAGGTTATGCACCCTTGTGGCTAATGCAAACCTTTGTTTGAACTTGAGAAGCATATTTATGAGAATTTATAACTCATAGGAAGTCAATAGTTTTTAGAAGTAAGATTTAGATTCAAGAATTTTTTACATCAACCCTTTGGGGCATGTAATAACACATTTTGCCCATTTGTATTGTTGAATGCCCTTGTGGTAGGCCTATGAGCCCTAGATATTCATCCATGAGGCATGTATTGCATGTAAGATTATCAATTCAATAAAGATTCATGTTTGCATATCAGTTTCTTGTGTTATTTCCACTATGTTGACTCTTAACTGTACTATTTGGACTATTCTTCTGAACCCTCCTATTGTGACTACACCAAGTGGTATCAGAGTGAGTTTTCTATTCCTAAAGGAATTCCTTGAGGTGAACAAATCCTCGACCTAAGGAAAACTGCATGTGTTTTCAACTGATCACCATTTGTGAGGTAGTTGAAACCCTTGTATCCAGATCATCGAGTTGAGGGAGTTGTACTAAATTTGACGGGAGAGATGTCGCCAAGGAGAGTGCCTACTATGGAAAATGTTGCTAGAAGAATGGATGAAATGTTGGAAATGATGCGAGAGATGCAAGTCCAATTAGATGTAGTAGAAGAATATTGAAAGCGAGGCCTAAACCCTAGACATGATGATGAAAGTGATGATGAAGTAGATCATGTTGCGAACTAAATTGAAGATGCCCTAGATGGAGAAGAAGAATTAAATCATATAAAGATGTTAAAAGTGATCACAAAGATTAGGAAAAGAGTTAGAGTTGAAATTCAAAATTATGTGAGAAATTTGAATCCAAAAGAACTAATTGATTGGATAAATGAAATGGAAGAATACTTTGAATATGAAGAAACTGAAGATCTAGAAAGAGTCATATTTGTGAAAACAAAGCTGAAAGGTCATGCTACATTATGGTGGAAAGAAGTCCAATTGGATAGAAATAGAAGAGGAAAAGAGAATATCATCAAGTGGGATAGAATGGCGACAAAATTGAAGAATCAATGAATACCAGTAGATTATGAACTTGAATTGTTGAAGAGATTTTAGAACCTGAGACAAATGGAGAGATATGTGAAGGAGTCTACTAAATAATTCTACAAGATGATAATCAGAACCAGTCATAGTGAAGCAAGTAAAGAAAAGGTTACAAGATATATCAATGGACTGAGAACAAACATTCAAGAAGAATTGAACTTGGAAAAGATGACATCAGTTGAAGAAGCATATCAATTTGCATTAAAGGTGGAAGAGAAGTTGAACAAGAAATTTGAGAAAAGGTAGAGAAGTGCAAGAGGAAGATTCCAAAGGAGTGGAACCCAATCCAGAGAAAGAAGACGTTATGCAGAGCAAAACAAAGATGTAAAACCCTACTGGAGTGAACAAAAGGATGCTAATTCATACTGCAGAGGAAGAGAAGATAAAATTTTCTATTGTAGTGAAAGAGGGGGTCATAATTCTCACCACAATGATGGAAACCACATATATGGATGAAGATCTAAAAGAAGACCATTTAGAGGAACCTATTTTAATTGTGGAGGTGAAGGACATAGAGCATTTGAGTGTCATTACTTGGAAGTACCAGAAAGAAACCTAAGCATACCGAAAGAGCAACTTATGTGGATGAAGAACCTATTGGATCCCCTAATTCAATTGGGAAACCAGAGAAAGGTGAATCATTAGTGATGAGGATAGGTTTGATGCATGAAGAGGTGACTAAGGAACCACCACAAAGAAAGAGTCTATTCAGAACCATATGTAAAGTTATCATTGATAGTGGTAGTACTAATAATCTAGTTTCAAAGGAGATGGTAACCAAGTTGAATTTGGAGATATTGAAACATCCAAACCCTTATAGGATAGCATGGATTCAAGATGATCATAAGATATTGGTCAGTGAGCAATGTTTGGTGAAATTTCACATTGGATCATATAGGGATGAAGTATTGTGTGATATTATGCCTACGGATGCTTGTTATTCATTGTTAGGAAGACCATGTAAATATGATAAAAATCAATTCATGATGGAAGAAGGATCACTTATACTGTGACATAAAATGGAAAGAGAATCAAGTTGCTACCTGTAGACACTCAAAATTTGTCCTCACAACTCATCCTTTTTTTCATCTATTAATTAAATGGATATTATTATCTGATTAATTAATTCATTTAATACTTTCTTCTATTCATTCATCAATTCACTTAAATCATTAACATATTATAAGCATTTATCCATATTATAAGCATTTATTCATTCATTTATATTATAATAATTTATCCATCTGCATAATCAATCAGTTATCCATTTCATATTACTCCATTTGCATTAATCATTAAAATATCCATTACATTTTCATTAAATCATTTAAATACGTAAATCCATTAAATCATTCATCCATTAATTTGAAAATGCACTTTATTCTAAATTCCTTAACCTACACTTTATCATAAATCCATTTATTTATCTATCTCATTTCAATCAACTTCACTTGATTAAAGAATATGGGATAAACATCCATTTCTCTACTTCACTCTTTTATCCCACATTTCTCCCATAACTTGAATCTATCATGAGGACATCTATATAAGCCCTCTCTTCTCACCAAAAAAGACATTCAATTTCGATCATACAATCCTTTCTTCCATTGATCATAGCTTCTTGTTGCACTTGTGCTTGTGAAAATCTAAGAGCACCAAATGCATAAATCAAGATCTTGATGATAGGAGAAAAATGGAGTGACTTTTCCTTTTGAATGCATGTGGTGGAGGAGCACCAATCCTTTTTCAGTGAATTTGTTCTAGTTGATTCATGATAGGTTGAGTCTAGGTTTTGGAGTCTAAGTGGTTTTGAGTGTTTGAGTTTAAATAAGGTCAATTGAGACCATTTTTATGTAATTGTAAAACTTTGGTGTCTTTTGGGTTAATGTTGTAAAAGTTGCAGAACCATGTAAAAAGTTATCGACACAAACTTGGAAAAAATGCAAAATATGTAAAGTCTTAGAAGCCAAACGGTCATGAATTTCAAAAGACAGTTTTGTATAGCTGGGTTAGTTGTATTCAGAGGGAAACAAGTTTAAAAAGGAGGGAGATCTCATTGTAAAGGGCTTCTAAGAGTTTTTGAAGAAGAAAATCAATAAGATATCACTGTTTACTGCCATTTTATGTATATTTTCTTTGTTTTCTAACTGGGTACGGCTTGTACTACTGAATTTTGACACAAATCTATTTAGAATTCATTTGAATAGGGAAATAGCTTTCACTTGGTTCCATTTTGAATAAGTTTCATTGTATTTAAAGCATTTTTGAAGCCAATTTTTGTAAGCGGGTCTGCATACCATGTTTTAAGGGTTTTGTGTAAAAAAATGACATTTTAAGCCATTCCACCCACTATCCTTTTCTGTAACTTGGTGGAATGGCTCATTAGGGAATAAATTAGGTGTGTGTATGGTTTCTTTGTGCAGGGAAGATAAATTAAGGCATTTGTGTTGCTACCCTGACTATATTTGTGTGAAATTTGCTTGAAAATGATGGTTTTGCACTAGGGTTTGATGAAAGATTGTTGATAGAGGTTTGGTGAATGTTTTTTAAGCATATGCAGGCACAAAGAAAGGTGTTTAAAGTGATGGCAGGGTGTGGTAAGGTCTATAAGGTGATTTTTCAATAAACCCCCATGTAATTGGCTTGAAAGGAGGGTTTCTTGGTAGAGTGCCTTGGAGAACGTGTACCTACAAAAAGATTGTGAAATTTGGGGTTTTGATGTCTAGTGAGTGTTTTCCCATTGATTTTTTGGATTGGAAGTAGGTTTAGAAGGATGACCCTTTGTAAAAGTGGCCTAATTCAAGGCCTAGGTCAACGTAGAAGTCATATTTTCAAGTTGATGTTCTAAAGGAGTTGCTTGGGGTTCTGAGATATGTTATGGTAGGCTTTAATGGGTGTATAAATGTATTGGGAGTCTATTGGTTCTGAGAGTTTTCTATGAGTTAGGCTAAAAAATCAAGCTCTGCAAACCTATAAGAGAAGAAGTGAGATTGTGTGAAGAATTGTCATTGTTAGGGTTTGTTGTTTCAAAACCTTGTTGAACTCAATTGATTTTGTGGTGATTGTGTTGGAATCCACCCTGATTGACATCAACATGTGTTTTGGTTTTGCATAGTTTAGTTGACATTTTTGCATGTGATTTCATTTAAGAAAGACTTCATTGATGTTATGTTGAAATTTTGATTTGGGTTTATAGATTAAATCAACTTTTTTAGTTTTCAGCATACACATAATGGTGAACCCGACGTGAAATTAGTTTATGGATGTTATTTTGCAACAATATTGCAGACAAAATTATGTTGAATCCAAATATTCTGCAATATTTAAACGTTTTCCCATTATGGTTTAACGAATATTCTACTGTATGGTTGAATATTTAGATGATAATATGAATTTGAAGCTAACATTTTATCAAATTTTTCATCTTTTCCATGCATTGTCGTGCAACAGTTGTAAGAAATTTGGGTGAGTATTTCCTCATAGTTTCTTCTATTGGTAAATGTAAAGCATAATCTTTCATTCATGGAGTCTACCATCAAGCTTCTTGTGGTTTGACATCATGCATGCATGTCTATTGGAATGATTTGAATATTATCCCCTATTCTAGAGCTCTTACACAACATTAATATCATGATTCCATCATTGGTTGCAATTCCACAATTTGCATTAATTTTTAGTAACTAATTTCTAGTTGCTAATTTCTAGTAACTAATTTCTAGTTGGTAATTTCTAGTTGGTAATTTCTAGTCGCTAATTTCTTCGCTAATTTCTAGTAACTAATTTCTAGTCGCTAATTTCTAGTTGCTAATTTCTAGTAACTAATTTCTAGTCGCTAATTTCTAGTTGCTAATTTCCAGTAACTAATTTTTATTAATTTTTAGTAACCTTTTTTTTTTATAAGATAAGAAACATTTATAGGGTGTTGTGCCCTCTACACGAAGAGACAAGTAGGGTTTTGGAAGGGCCCAAAACCTTGAACAAAAAGGAAGCTACCAAACACCAAAGTCATAGACATTTCCAACAAAACAGAGAAATAGAAATAACAGTCACACCACAAAAACACAAGGAACTTACAACCAACACCTGGTTACTAAGTAACGAGAAGCAATAGAACTCAAAGGACCAACAACAGTCCTAAGTCAAATACAAAAAGTAACAAAGGCCATGAGCCATAGAAGGCTAACCCAACAACAAACTCCATCTCCACCTCTATAGGAGACAAGAAGAGTGAACATAAGTTGAAGCACCAAAGCCACCGTTCCAGCAACCCAAAAACTCTCCACCTCAATAAAAAGAGTTTGAAGGGAAAACAGAGCTAAAGACAACAACCACCCCTTGCAGCAACAACAATCCCCACCAACTAAACCGAACTCCACCTCTATAGGAGCAGGATCCACTTCCCCAAGTCCACAACCTCCACCTCTAAAAGGATAAAACTCCACCTCTAAAGGAGCCAAAATTTGAGGACCCAAAAGGAGAGAATGAAGAAAAGAAGAAGGGGCGACAGTTGTACAATTTACCCCTAAAATCAATAGGGTAGTTTGAGCCAACAAGATTCCCAAAGGAGCTTTCAAGACATCCCCCACTAAAAAACATCTCTGTAAACAACAGTTAACTGTAAGCAGAGACATGGTCACCAAAAACACCCAAGCTTCAAGAAAACCACCTTCTAGCCACAATCCAAAAGCAAAATAGAGGGAAATATGCACCCTATCCAACTTGACATAGTCATGGAAAGCCATAAATTCCATAACCCATAATAGAAAAACCTTCCACTAGAGACTATAAATCCTCATAGAACTAGACAACAACTAAGCACAAGCCTTGGCCCGGAAACAACCCAAACCCTTGCACACATAAAGGCCACAAGAGTAGGGGGAAAATGAGTCAAGGCAAGTGCTCATCACAACTCCACACCACAACAGAAGAATGACAGAAGTGTCACTAATACCAAGGACTCCCTCCAACAAGAGAGTCAAGCAACTCCCCATCACCAAGGAGAAAGCAAGGATCGAAAGAGTGTGGAACAGAATCCGCATAACCCGAAACTTAAACCCTAGAGGAACAAGAGCAATAGACTAGTACCCATGAGACCCCGACAAAGGGTGAGAAGGAAGATCAATCATCACCCACACCACAACCAATAGAGACCCTGAAGGGGCCAATGAGTAGAGGAAGCCATGAGTCAACACTGAACCAACATCAACGACAACCACAAAGACTCCACCAATGAAAGCAGAATACAACCTTGCATCGCCATGCTCATTCCCATCCTTGCTGCACCACAAAGGGAAGCCCAAGCTAGCTTCAATGCCCACGAAGGCCAAGCAAAACATCTACACCAAAGCATAGATAAACATAATGGAAAGAGGAACACATTCCTCATCACTGATAGAAGAAACAAGGATTTGTAACAATACAGACCCAACAAACACACTAGCATCAACTAGCTTCAGACAAGCCCACAAAGGCACTCTCGAGACCACTAACTCCACCCACCACAAAACCCAAACAGGGCCAGGAGCGGAGACACCCTGCACAACAACAATATGAGCCACATCAAACAAATCTCCAGACCCAATGACCACAACAGACAAATCTGCTAAAGATCTGCCAAAGCCACAAAGAACTAAAGAAACGAGCCTTTAAAGATCACCTCTGGCCTAAACCAGAGACCCGTAGAGGAGACACAAGGAGTCCCAAACATATAAAAATACACAAACCCGACCACAAGAGAAGCGCTCATGAGGAGGGGAGCAACATGCCACACAACTATAATTTCCACCAGAAAGAGCAACAATGTCCACATAAAGGAGCCTGAAACCATGCACTTGGCCCAAAGGAACCCAAGCAGCCAGAGCACTGTGTCATCATCGTCAGACTCAAAGTCTTTGCCATCATTGAAGCCTAGAGTTTTCAAATTTGGAGCCCCACTCCTATTCTCGCTCAACCATTGCAGAGCCATTAAACTATCAAGATATTCTACACCATAATTTTCTAGAATCAATAATTGTATTAATTTAGTTAGATTAATTCAAGATATTCTACGATATAATTTGTTAATTTAGATTAATTCATGGACTACTATATAATTTGTTAATTTAGATTAATTCAAAATATTCTACATAATTTGTTAGTTTAGATTAATCTTAGTAATTAATTTAGTTTAGATTAGTTATAGTTTTGATTAATTTAAATTAATTTTAGTAATTAACTTTGTTAATTTAGATTAATTTTAGTTTAGAATTAATTTTAATTTAGTTTAATTAATCTAGATTCACTTTTGGTTAGTTGGATTAATTTTAGATTAATGCTATTTTATTTTCTATTTTAATTTTGATTTCGGGGCTAATTTTGTTAATTTGACTTTTTGCAGGTTCGCATGTCAGAGACTTGAAAAATAAAAAAAATTAAAACTCTCATTTGTTGAAGAACATTGACTCAAACTACTAATCAGTGTGTTGCAGGTTCGATTGTCAGAGAATCTAATCTTGAAATATTGTGTCTTCTTTTTATTGATTAGATCACATTTGGATTCGTTGGTCTAAAAATGAACTCAATAGTTTGTCTCATCATAAGCAAGGGTTAAAATTAACAAGTGTTTTCCATGTCTTGTGGTTTGCATATTTGTCACTGAATGTGTATGCTCTTCTCTCGCACCACTCGACGATCTTGAGAATCAAAAGCATTCCTTTGACATTTTGTATAACCACCCAAACATTTCGATTTGGAATTAAAATGAACCCCATGCGAGTGTGAGGAAAAGGCATTGTGTATGCTCTCTCCTTGTGCTTCGTGTGATCTAGGAGATCATAAACAATGTACTTCCTTACTTTTGTATACCTTTAGAGGGCCTACCACCCTGCTTCGAAAGGTGGGAACGACCCAAGCAATAACAAGATAAAGCCAAGATCTTTCGAATCGCTATATAAAAAATGTGTTTGTGATGAAAGTTATAAACAACAGGTGTGGATGTGTCATACTGACAAGTACCACCCCTAGTGCACGCATGGCACATCAAAATACTTTCTTAGGAAGGGACTGGGAGGCCTCTTGATTGAACATAATCTTGAGCTAATCTTGCTGCATGTATGGCCACCTAAAAAAATGCCCTTACTAAGAACCAACTGTTGTAGTAGCCAAAAGCCTTTTATTTGTTGGCGCAGGAGGTCAAACCTCTAAAGCCATCCCACATTCTCGTAGTTCAAAGTTGAGATAGCAAGTTCCTTGAGATCTTTGGGTCTTTGGGAATTTGAATTTTGGTGTGCCCGAGAAGTGTGTGTCGTGTAAGGGGGAGCTAGTGCCACCAAACTTCCAAGCTATCCGCTTTGAATAAGTGCAGCTCAAATTTATCCGAAGTGGGAATCTAGCAAATATTGTCTTTGCCAACCTAGGATTTGTACTTGAATGTTCTTTTATTGCAAAAAATTAACAACATTCAGAATAAAAAAACAAACTCAAGTCATTTTTTTTTATGTGTGTATTCAAAGCAAACAAGCAAACAAACACCATACCCAAAACTGACAACATTCAAACCTTGAAAGAAACTAGGAAAACACATCCAAAACAAGCTTGACATTTAAATCTATTTAGACCAAGGACTTTCTTGCCTCATTCTTGCCATCATTCATTCATCCATCACCTCATCCTTTTGCATTAGACATTCCCCATAGATCAAACTTTAGGTCATCCTTTTAGCTTGCATAAACCTCTTGATTAGGAAGTTCATCAAACTTAGACTAGACCATAGCTTCAAATCTATATTCTCTTGACCTTATATTTCAGACATCAATCATCCTAGTTCGTCATCATTTAGGTTGGTTCCTCAACTCATCAGTCCAGTTTGAAACCACCTTGTCAACACATTAGTCTTTACTTTACCCAAGGTCATTGATAATCAAATTAGTAGCTATACCTATCTTAGTTTGATTAGCAACCATATCTTAGGTTTTAGCCTTCATACTAGGTCACGATTTTTCATCCCTTCATTCCACACTTTGCATACCTTAGTAATAGACTCTTAATCTAGGTATTGTTATTAGGCATCCCTATATATTCAAAAATACAAAAAAAGATCATTTAGGTTACATATCTTAGGCTTAAGTCATACCCTTACATTGTCATTACCTTAGGCTTTGTAGGTCATCACATCATCCACCTTCCCTTTGCAAGTCCTTTCATGGTTGAAACTAGGTCACAAAGGAAACAAAAATACATGACTTTCCCATCGGACAATGAGTTTGTTAACCCATTTGCAAACTCCTCACATGGAACACCTAGACTATACAAATCCTTATTGGAGAAATTTTTCACTAGAGACCAAAATGGAAACATTGTCATAGAAGAACTAGAGGTTGCTGCCCAAGATCCTGAATTTTCCTCTTTTGTGGATGAATTCTTGGCACAAGACCCTCAACGTTACCTAGCTAAACTATTGACAGAAGGTGCCACATTACCTCCCAGTTTTGATATCAATACATTAAAAGCATCATCCACATCCATCTACCAAACTCAAGGAAATAATACAATGATCTCTAGTGGCTCTATCCCACAAGTTAATACATCTATGCCATTAGGAGGAAGCACACAAGACACAACGACAATTCACACCTCCTTATTTGAAACACAAGGCATTACACAAGGAATAACCTTTAACACAACACAACCAATGACACAATCCCTAACACAGCCCATGTCACAACTCCTTGGTTCTACACCTAATCCATTTAACATGATAAACATATCTTCAAATCCATTTGAAGCATCAAGTTCCATAAACACCACATTGTCAAATCCATTTGGAACATCTAGGGCCTTGAACATCACATTATCAAATCTTTTTGGCACAAAGAAAAGGACTAGAGTTCATATTCATGGAACTAACACAAACACCCATGTGCCACAAGGTCCTAATATAAAGGTTCCCCAACAAGTAAATACACAAGGTTCTTGTTGTGCATGTTTTGCACACACGCCCCGTTGTAGGTAGGGACCCCCTTTTTTCGCTCCCGACAGGCTGCTTTGCTCCTATCTTGTTTTGCGTGCCCCATTTTCCAAGCCCAAATTGGTCATGTGCCTTCAAACGATCAAATCTCCCTGACCAAATTCACCTACTTGGGGTATTCAAATCGCGGAGAAATAAAGTCCCCGTCCCTTTTTGCCTTTTGTCTTGTTCTTGTTGGCTTGGCCCTTGATCTCTCGATTCGCTTTTTTCCACATTTTTGACTTTGGGGCCAACTTTTTGGTGGATTTGGGATGTGTTTGGGGTGCCTAAGTGAACTGCCAAAGTTTTGTCAATGTTCCGTAAAGTTTCGGTGGTTTCAGAACTTTCCCTCCGAATTCCCTTCCTCTTTGGTTGTTTTGGAAACATCTGTGGACCCCTATTGGTCCGGTTTCCACATTTTTGACTTTGGGGCCAACTTTTTGGTGGATTTGGGATGTGTGTTGGGGTGCCTAAGTGAATTGCCAAAGTTTCATCAATGTTCTGTAAAGTTTCAATGGTTTCAGAACTTTCCCTCCAAAACTCCCTTCCTCTTTGGTTGTTTTGGAAACATCCGTGGACCCCTGCTGGTCCGGTTTCCACATTTGTGACTTTGGGGCCAACTTTTTGGTGGATTTGGAATGTGTTCGTGGTGCCTAAGTGAACTGCTAGAGTTTCATCAATGTTCGGTTAAGTTTCGGTGGTTTCAGAGCTTCGTCCCCCTTTGGCTGTTTTGGAACATCCGTGGAGCCTAGCGACCCGGCCTCCAGAGCTCGGCCCCTTCGTGGCCATTTTCGGGACTCCATCTCTCTTTGGCCGTTTTGAACATCCGTGGAGCCCCGACGACCTGGCCTTCGGAGCCTGGCCCTTTCGTGGTCGTTTCTGAGACTTCATTCCTCTTTGGTCGTTTTGAACATCTGTGGACCCCTGTCGGTCTAGTTTCCACATTTTTGACTTTGGGGACAACTTTTTGGTGGATTTGGGGTGTGTTTGTGGTGCCTAAGTGAACTACCAAAGTTTCGTCAACGTTTGGTTAAGTTTCAGTGGTTTCAGAGCTTCATCCCCCTTTGGTTGTTTTGGAACATCCGTGGAGCCTCGGCGACCCGGCCTCTAGAGCCCGACCCCTCCGTGGCCATTTCCAGGACTTCATCTCTCTTTGGCCGTTTTGAACATTCGTGGAGCCTCGGTGACCCAGCCTCCGTGGCCGTTTCTGGAACTCCATCTCTCCGTGGTTGTTTTGAGCTTCCGCTTTTTTTCAAATGGGTCCAATCTTGAGGAAGTTTTTCTGGGCACTCTTCCTTTCCCTTTTCCCATGCGCTATAATTGTAAAATCTTGGTTTTGCTAAGTTTTGTGAGGTCTGGGAACTTCCCTTCCGGTTTGTTGTCCCTCATTTGTTGTCTGCCCCCTTGGGCCCGCATTAATGTTTATGGTCCAAATGAGCTCCAAATATGAATATTATGATCTTTTGATGATGCATGGATGGATCTAACAAGGATTTTGCAAGATTTGACTAACGTTTTCCTTGATTTGTGTATGAAAACACTTACGAAACTTTGTGTATGCAGGATTGAAGAAGCCTACCGCGGGTCTGTCGAGGAGACCCATTGAGAAGGCTAAACAAGGAAAAGCGCATCACTCTTGTCACCATTCATTTCATGTTCGCCTCTCCCCCTAGCACCCACCAATAGGGTTGGCGTTAGAAGAAGGCTTGTGCCAAGGAATTCAATGACAAAAACGTAAGGGGGTGGCCTTGAAGAAGGCATGAAAGAGTTGTCCTACTTTTCACCAGATGATGATGAGTTGTTCGCCTGAATCAGGGGCAACCAATCAATTGATGCCAATCGTCGACAAGCTCGTTTGATCCAAGGAAGAGCACTACAAACACATCAAGTAAGAAGGGAAAATTTCAAGTAGTTTCAGCTACAGTAAAAGGGCAATCAACTAAATGATGAAACTGCTACAACACCTGGGCACTAGATGACAAAACAAGGAAAGGACAAATGATGTATTTTAAAATTGTTGAATATTGTGGGGTAGGTGAAACCCTAATGTAATTGAATCTGGGACATTCATTGCAAATTGATCCTAGCCGTTCATTTGGGCTTTGGAAAACTATAAATAGGGGCTTGCCCCTCATTTGTAAGGGTTGGAGAGCTGTTGTAAAAAGCATTTGCAACTATAGAAGACAACATTGTATGATTTTATTGATGTTCTCTTTGAGTTTGCTCATCTTGCATGCATGGTTCTACCTTCTATGTTAGTTTTAGTAGTAGTTTCTTGAATGGTTGTCATGATGGTGTTGTTATAGTATTTGATAAGCTTCCAACCCATACTTTTAGCACTTGTTGATGACAAGCTGCTGTGCAAATTTAGCCTGGGCTTCTTTCTGTCATTGCTGCAACCTAGTTTAATTGCATGTTCATGATGTGTATGTGTAATTTGAAAATCAACAGACCTTAGAAGATTGCATTGGTTTTGTGTAGCTGTAGGTTTCTCTTGGTCAAGCAAAACTCAGTTTAGGAAGCCTGTCTACTTTAGCAGCCACCATTGTTACTGTTCATTCGTAGCTTAAGATTAGAACAACTTTCTTAACCCTTCTCCTTTTGCTATTTCTTTTAATCCTTGGTTAGAGTAGGACCCAAAGCATCACCATGAAGCTAAATCAGATGAACTTGATAAGTTTTAACTTGTTGTTTTGAGTGGACAACCACTGTTCATTCACTTCCAACACTTTGAAACTGCATTTGCAAACCCAACTTCCCATGCTTTGTAACTCATCCGTAAGTCCGTCTTGTGATTCCAACAAATCACATAAATCAACTGAGATATTCCAAGCACTGTCAAGACCTGACATTAGAGACCTTGGGATAGTGTTCTGCAATTTGATTGTGGAAGATTGTCTTTCAAGAGAGGTAGTGCACTTACGCACTGCCTGTGTTGAGAAGTGCATAAAAAACACATCAACAATTCCTTCCAAGCTAATAGCCAATATACACAAGGTCTAAACACTTCCAATCCTCTCCAAATGCAATCCAATATCAACACCTCATACATCACACCATAAATCCAAATTCCAATTCCAACTCAAACTTTCACATCACAAATCCAAATTCCAAACACAACTCAAACATTCCTACCTCATATCAACACCAACATACCATCCCACACAAACGTTGGATGGAAAAACATGGGTTTAGGGCCTTACCAAAATGCAATTGTAAACGTCGTAGGCACACCACTTACACCATATGATGTCCTAGCTAATTAAATGTTGGCCTTGAAAAAGCGGGTAGAAACCATGACACTTAACAAATACGAATACTTACTCTATCCAAGAATTATGTCCTTACCCATTTGATAGGACATTATACATGCCTCCTCTTCCTCCAAATTATTTCATGACAACTTTACCTAAATATAAAGGAAGAGGAAACCCCATCAAGCATGTGAGGGAATTTCATACGACCTTGATTGACATTGCTTCTAAACAAACATACTTAATGAGACTATGGTGCAGGAGCACCTAGGCTAAACCCCAATTTGGTTTGCTCAATTTTGGCTTGTACCTAATCTTGGCCAAATCAGGGTGTTAATATGTTTGTGAGTTTGATTTGGACCTTAGAAGGTCTTGCATTTGTGTGTGAAGAGTTAGTCACTAGGACTAAAATCTTCATTAGGTTATCATTAGTGTTAAATTTTGCTTTATTAATCTTTGGACAACATATGTTAAGATACAAAGAATTTAGTGTGTTAAAACCACATCATCATTGTTTGAAGATGCTAAAGGTCAGTTAAGGAGCTGTTGGTTTGAGATTAAGGAGATTGAGGTCCTATAATGAAGGATGAAGGCAGAGTTGCAAGAATGTTGCAAGATTGCATGATGAACTTGTTTGGTTGCATGCACTTTAGTTGGAGTGGAATCCCTTAAAATCAGGAGTAAGGGCTTGAGCAACTGCCCTTGAATGATGGAGAAGGCATCTAAAAGTGGTGAAGACTCGTAGTTAGCAGTTGTTGGCATTGTAATCAAATTTTGTTGTGTGCAATAGAAGACAGTTTGGCATTTTTCTATGTTTATCTGAAAATCCTGTGTGTTTTGTGGAGACAGTGGTATCAAAGGTAGTGTATTCTCTATTTTTGCATTGTCTCAGTGTTCATAGGATAGTTTTGAATAGTTTTCATCTTACATTCAAGTCTCTTAGAGTAGATTATTGCTTTGAATCTTTAAAGTAGATTGTAGAGGGCTTATTTTCTTTGTTTTGAGCAATAAAACTTTTCATGGCTCCTTCATAAACCCTGACCACGGGTTCTTCCTGAGATTGGTGGAATATGGAATGGGAGCCAATCAAATGTAAATATGTAGCAGTAGGAAATCTTGAGAGCCAAGCTATGTTTTGTAAGGTCAAACCCTAGGCGAGCTAGGACTGCCCGGTTAGGTGTTTGAGAGTGAAAGTTAAAGAGAATAGGTAGGGGAAGAGAACACTGTACGAAATCCATACAGTTCCAGGAAGGGCAAGGTAAGGTCTTCACATGCTAAGGGGATTGAAACTTCCATCAATCCATCATAGGTAGATTTGAATCAAGAAGCAGTGAAACCCTAGAAAAGAGGACAATTAGCCCTTTCACCCAAGAACATAGGAAACCACTGTACGACAAAGACAGGGGCTTGAAACCCTAGTAAAGATTTAAAATTCCAAAAAGGGTATCAGGAAATCAAGTTTCTTTGATAGGTTATTTGTCAAGTTTAAGAGCAAAAATCCAAAAACTGACTGGTAAAGGCTAGTAGAGAATTAGGCCTGTCGAAGGCAAATTCATGAAAGCGGGTGATTTGAAGTTTGAACACCAAGCAAGATGCATCCATTTGGAGGTGAAATGCAAGAAACTAGTGTCTCCAGCTCCCCTGCAAGAAGTTCAAGTCAGATGGATAATTTGGCACTTAGATCCTTCTAAGTCCAAGGAAGAGTAATCAAATTGCAAGAAGGTGTTGATCTACCAAAGGTAAAGCACAAGGGGAAACTCTTTGAGGAGAGTTTGGGCAGGGCTTGGTTGGTCATCCAAGTTCAACAAGAACCATTGATAGCAGGTTCAAGGAAGGGGACAGTGAAAAGGTCTCCAATAAACTGTGCAAGCAACCTTTGGTATTCTCATACACCAAACTATTTCCTAGAAGTCTCATAGGACATGCTTTAGAATGGTTCGCCCACCTACTGGCAGGCATAGAATCATGGGATGAACTTGTTGACAAATTTATCACCCACTTTGCCTTCAATATTGAAAATGACATCACTATTGCTACCTTATGTCAAATTAAACAAGAAGAGGGTGAAACTTTCATAACATTCTTCCAAAGATGGAGAAGCTTAACTAGTTGTTGTCCTATTGAAATTCCTAAAAAATAAAAAAAATTCATGTTCATGCAAAACTTGAACACAAACTAAAAGTATGCCTTGAAAACCCGTTGTTGCTCCACATTCGCCGACCTTGTTGAAAATGGGGCCATCCTTAAGAAAACCCTTATCGCTAAAGGGGAAATTAAAAATTATACCAAAACAAAAAATTCCCAAGGGACATCAAATGAAAAAAACAAGTTGTGGTCCTGTAACAAGAATTTAACAAACGATGGAGTCATAAATGTGAAAGCTATGAACAAAACAAGTCCCACATTGACTCTTAAAGCACCCAACACAAACAATAAAACACCATATGTTTCCAACCAAGTAGCTAATGTGATACAAAATAATCAAGAACGAGGACCCCCAAGTCAACCAAGGCAATACCCACGAAGACAATACACTCCCTTACCAAAACCAATTGAATCTGTCTTGTAGAAGCTAGTACAATCAAATGTCATACAACTCCCAGAGCCCAAACCATACGACCCAGGACAATTTAAACCCTCTTGGTGGGATGACAATACATTTTGTGATTACCACCACATCAAAGGGCATAAGACCTCGTCATGCCTTCAGTTGAAGAACATGATTCAAGACCTAATTGAAAATGGTACCATAGAGGTCGAGGGACAACAACAAACTTCCAATAAAGACCATACAATTTTCAAGAATCCATTGCAAGACCATGGAAAACCCTCCAATTCGGGTCAAAAGATAGACAACCATGCCAATTATACCAACACCTATTTTGACTACACAATTATTAACCACATCCGAGCTGTTGATGATCATATTAACACAATCACCATTATGAAGCAACCTGAATGCGTCGTTACTACCTATAGAGCTAAGGTTACCATATTTGGTCCTCCTCCAAAGCAGCTACAATCTAAAGCCCAATACAACCTTGTTGACCAATTAGGCAAGACACCCACACAGATTTCCATCCTTGAGATTTTGCACATATCACCTAAATGCAAAGCTATCCTCGATAAGGCTTTGAAAGAAACCTTTGTCCCTATTGACCTGGATGTCAACCAATTTGAAGCCATGGTTGGATATTTGGCCAACTACACCATGTCTCTTTTTTCTGATAAAGATTACTCTACATCCAAGTCAAACCATAACGACCCATTACACCTTAAGATCTTCATCAACAAACATAAGGTCAGACGAGTCCTAGTAGATGGCGGGGCTGGATTGAACATTTGCACTTTAAAATTGGTGAAGGCATTGGGCCTCTCTAAAGCATGTGTGGATACAACTAAGAGCATTGTCATCAAAGCTTATGATGATGAAGAACATTCTTCCGAGGGCGTTATCACACTACTTATCAAGGTTGCACCTGCAGTACTAGATACCACATTCCAAGTCTTGAATCTTGAACTACCGTACAACCTACTCCTCGACCAACTATGAATCCATGCCATGAAAGCCATTCCATCCACATACCATCAATGTCTGAAGTTTCTTCATGGAGGCACTGAAATTACAGTCACAGGAGATCCCGACCCCTTTCAATATTGCAACAATCTGAGAGGGACTACTTAATTCCAAGTGCCTGTCAACCAAGAGGCCTCATCATCTCACTACATTGATCCATCTTCATTGACCAATTCATCCACTCCATTTATCATGCCATCAAACCCCAAGGTCCAAGTCCATAATATGGATGTGGAGAATACCGTATGGATAATTTTCTGACAAAAGATAATGCTAATGTTGCTAAGAAAGTTCAAAATTCTAATGCTGATGTCAAGATAGCTGCAAAAGGAACAAAAAGAGATGGTCGTGCTTGGATTGAAACCTTTTCAAATCCTGATGATACACCTGCCTTTGCCATATCTACTTTCACTCTATCCACTTATTTATTATACTCATGCATGGACATATACCCACACAAATGCTACTCAATTTAACTTGGCTCTTTTCATGCCCTAAAACAAGTTTATGGTTATGAGGATGTCCTTGTAATTGAGGACTTGGCCTTCCTAAATTTGAAATTTAAAAATTCAAATTTAAGCCAACACCCTCCAAGTGTTTCCCTCCGATGGCCAACTAAGTATATTTTTATGTGATTTATTATTATGTCCTCAAATGTAAAACCTCTCAATTCATTCATTTAAACATCTAAATTTGAGATTTTTTTCACATATTATTCATATTTCACACATTGATTGGTGTACTAAAAAGAGTGTTGTCCTCAATCATCATCTTTGTTCTCTAAGGGTTGACCAAGGAGAACATGTTCCCTTGTGACATAATGACAACCCAATTGAGTTACTTCTAAATATTGCAATCCCTCAGATACTTGAAAAGGAAGAAGTGAAGATACATTTGACAAAGTAGAGAACATAAAAATGTTGATACTATAATATGCATTCACAGATGGAAGATGAATTCCTAACTACAAAGTTGTCCTTGATCTTCAAACTCATTCAAACACAAAATAAATATAAACTTATAATTATGAACAAAAGACTAGACTCTCATTACTCATTCTAAATCTCAAGACATATCAAACTCAATATTTACACAAATCTTTTAAGCATAGATATGCAATCTATTTCATTTTGTTTTCCTCTTTATAATAATAGATTACATAATATAATCCAAAATATTGATTCAAGACCCAAACACAATTACAACCAACAACAATCTTAATTACTAATATAAACACAAATTTTTTATATTTTTGAATCATTTAAAGATTCATTCATTATAGATCTAAATACCCCTATTATCCTATTTACTTATTTTTTTATTTTTTTTTACTACAGGGGTGTCTCCACAACCCAGCCCAGCAGCCTGTATCTTGAGTACCTAGGACGAGCTAGGGTGAGACTAGTCCCCTTGGGTGAGATCCCCCCTCAAGAAATCCCACCTCTTAAACCCGAAAGTAGAGTTGAACCCTATACTATTTACTTGTTATAGCTATGTTCCATTGTTCTATATTCCAATACCCAACCCCACGGAATGCATCTTATTGGATTACCCTAGACTAAGTAATGCTACCACAGGTTCCATCTGACTCTATTTAGAAGCCATAACAAAAATTAAGAAGATTACCACTATGCCCTGCAATGGCTTACTTTCAAACTCATGGCCGGGAAGCGCTCCACATCATGCGCGCTTGGGACCACTACATTTCAGCCTTATATTTCCCAATTTGATACCCAGGCAAATTTTCGTCATTAAGTCTTTCAGTTGCCATGATTTCAAAAAAATTGCGTTGTATTGATTACGTGGATAGCACATTTGGATCTATTTCCTTGAATTCAATGATTTCTTTTTCAAGTAGGTGCACCATAATTTGATCTGATTTCCTCATATCAATGATTATGTTGTGATATTGATGCATCATAATTCGATCTGATTTCCTTCAATCAACAATTGTTTTCGTGTGGGTGCACCTTAATCTGTTCTAATTTACATTAATCAAATCAATTATGGACTATTACAAGGTTCTGGGACTTAGACGAGATGCAAGCAAGGAAGATATCAAGGATACCTTTAGAAAACTTGCACTGAAATTTCATCCAGACCGGCATGAGAAGTCCTCCAAAGCTGTCCAGGAAGAAGCAATGCGGAGATTCAAGGAAGTTTCAGAGGCCTATGATGTTCTAGGCGATGAT
>VDFB02356629.1:0-86028 GCA_007258455.2 Sequoia sempervirens | reverse complement strand
TTTGATTATATTATCTATTTGCTTTTTAAGTTTTATTAAATATAGGTTTTTCATCAAAAACAAAACTCTTTGTTCTGCACATGTGGAAAAATATAAGATTATCAAAAACAAATTAAAAAAATATGAGTGCACCGGATATTGGAGTCCTTTTGATCCAAATAAAATGAATTTCGATACATACAAGAAAAGTTATGCTATACCTACCAAGCAAGTATGTCTGAACGTAGTCCATATTCGGGACTTTGAAACTTGATTAAAGAAAAAAATATTCAATAAAAAACTATCTAACTAAGTGGAAGCACTATATATCGAAGTTACAAATCTAAATTCAAAAAAAAAAGAATTTTATCTTTCAAGAAAAAAAAATTATGCGTTATACGGTGTGCGTCACTTTTTAAAAATGTTGTTTTTTGAAAAAGACCAATTTTCGTGGGAGATGGAAAAAGAAGTGCAATCTAATTCCAAAAATTTTGAAAAAAATAGTTTTAGAATCTACAAACAAGATGTGACAAGACTCTAATTTGCATCATCTTCAAATTCCTCATGGTTTAACTACTATAGGTGCTCGAATGTGAAGATTTAGTTAAAAAAAAAGTTAGTGTCCAGTTTGGCCAAAAATTGTAAACCACTATTGTGGGATCACCCATAGACTACTTCAATCTTTCCAAGGGACTTGGAAAAATTCCATGTTGGGGTGTATGGTGCAGGAGCACCTTTGGTCCACAATGGTCAAGCAAGGTTTCTATTGAGCAAGCTTTAGATGTGACAAGTTTTTGTCCTAATAAGGTCAATAAGAGCAACTTCTTTTGTAATGAGTCATTAGGAATGGTTCTTAAGTGGTCAGTATGGGGATGTTTTGAGTCAATTTAGGTTAAATAAGGTCTATCAAAGACCATTTAATATGTAATTTGGGTTGTTAGTGTCTTAGGTGTCAAAATATGTTCAAAGTTGCAAAAGCAAATTGTAAAAAAGTTGCCAACAAAACAAAAATTGTTAAAATGCAACTTTTAGGGAATGTGAAGAGTCTTGGAATTCAAAAAGTGGTTGTAGATGTTGGAAAATTAGAAACTAATTTGAAAATTCATTTAAATCCTCCAAAGGTTCGAACAAGAGGTTGTTGAAGTTTGTGTTGCAAACTCTCATTCAATAAACAATGTTTTCTACATATCTTACTAGTAATTTGCACTTTGTTGATACTTTACAGTCCCGTACAGGCTCCAAATGGTCTGAATTCTTTGGGGTTTCTTAAATAAATGAATCTCCTTCCATTTGATTCTATTTTGTGAGTCTAACTTTGGATTTGGTGGGAGGTTTCATCATTTTCCTGAAACTGCCTTATTACACAGAATAAGGGTTTTCATTGAAGTTTAAAACCATGAATTAATCAATCCACCTACTGTCAGCCCCTATAACTTGGTGGATTGATTTTTTTTTATGTAGGGCTAGATGTTTTTAAGGATTTGAAGGCCAAAGGGACAAGTTGTAAGCAAATGGGTGACGCCCTAGGGTAGAGTAAGGTTGTTTTCTATGTGAAATGAAGGTGTCTATGTTGGGTTTTGATGAAATAGTGATGGAATGGTCCATTTAATCAATTTGTGAGTATGTGCAGAGTATACATGAGGTGTTGGATGCCTTTTTTGGACAAGATAAGCCTGGGTGCTAAGGTTTTCAATAAACCCTAAAGTTTTGCATGTTAAAGGAGGGTTTCATGGTGAAGCACACTAGAAGGTCTAAATTTGCAAATTGGTGTGAGATTCTATTGTTTTGAGTCACAATTTAAAACTTTCCAATGATTTTTGGAGTTTTTCAAGTGTTTAAGAGGTAGTTCCTTTGGAAAATAGGGCTAATTGAGTAGCCTTGAAGTAGGACGGTTTATTGGTTCTCGATGTTGAGTCAAATAAACCCTATGGGATCTTTTGGTATGTTGTTTAAGAGTCTATGGTGAACCTTTGTGGTGTTTGATAGGCCATTTTATGGCCATCTCTAAAATATATCTTCATTAGTTGGTTATTGAAGGCTATAAGCCTTAAGGAGGGTGTTTGAGTCAAGTTGAGGGACTTGTGTTATAAGAAGTTATTTTCTGATTGAGATTGGTCTTTTTTAAGTTGGTGAGAGTCTTTTATCCACCTTGCTTGCATCACAATACAAAAATCCTCTTTGTAATTCGGTAGCACTTCGTTGCTCTAACAACCTGCACACAAACTCTTACAAACCACCATCTCAAGGTTCCAATATATAGAAGTTTGTGGGAGAGAATACCACAAATGGTATCCCAAACAACAAGAAAAACCACCTGGAGAAACCCATGCCCCCCTTAGTGGACAACCCATAAAAAAGCATGGAATAAAATATTAAATTATCACATGGCCTTCACATTGATGCCTAACCTATTTCCAATCAGAATTGGTCAAACTCGAGTCCTTCATTACTCACTGATGGTTGCATGCAATAGCATGCACCAACATGTAAACCTGGGCACCCAACCATGCAAGGGCATTCAAAACATGCAAATAACATGCAAGGACATGCACACCAAAGTGGTCCCCACTCACAAAATTGGACGCCCAAGAGGAATATCCTCCCAAAATGCTTTGTAACTGCCACCATAAAGGGTCTACCTCTTTGAATGCAATTACAATTTATCATAGGAAAATAAATAATAAATATTTTGTTCCTTATGTTCCCTAGAACACTTTCCAAAGAACGTGGAGACACATAAATCAACTTAGAATAGCTATTATAATGTCACCTATCCTAACATTCTCCCACTTGACATTATACATTGCAATTACATCCATGAGATACAAATAAAACATTATCAAGTACAGTGATCAAGGTCCATGGCCTTCCTACACCAAGAGAACTTATTTGTGGTCACTGGCTTCATGAGAGAATTTGCAACATTATCCAAAGTGTCAACCTTCTCAATAAAACCTATATGCTTTAGAAAACTTGAGAAGATTATTGATCCTAGCTCTTTGAATCCTTCTCCTCTCCAAGCTCCCAAGCTCTATTGCTCCTTTCCTTAGAACCCTTGAAAACCAAAGATGCAAGAGTGACTCCAAAAGATTCAACCTAAATCAAAGCTTCCAAGAGAGCTTAAGCAAAGTTCTATTGTCTAGATATAATTAACCTAGGGATTAGGTGTTGAGTTTACTTCCCAAATCAATTTTTCATTTCCCCAATCTCATCACCTTTTTTCTAGGCCACTTTTCAAGGGTCTAAAACATTTTCAAAACAATTAAAATACTTTATAACATGACCTCAACCCATAGATTATCATATTAGGGGTTTAATTTTACAAAAATAATAAAGGAATGGACTTTAAAAGGCATCTAAATTTCTCCTTCAATTTCAAATCCGAAATTTGATAAATAAGGAATCTAACCAACACCCACTTCATACAAATCAACACAAGGATATAACTAGGTCGAGGATACCACATGACACATGCCTTAGGTCAAGAGTTGAGGAGTCAAGGAAAGACATGCCAATGGAGAAAAGTCCCAAATTGTGATAAGGGAAAAGGAAATAATCTCGAACCAGAAAGTTTGAAACCCTAACAAAATGCCCACAAATAGGAGTTTGGACACAAAACCCTCTAGACTAAGAGAAATTAAGACCAAAGAAGTTGAGATCAATTAGACTTAGCTCACCAAGAATAAGGGGAAAAGAGCTTTACATCCACAACATAAATCTTATTAAAAAAGGGACATTACAAATTCATTTTAAACTTTGAATTTAAAAGCTTGAGCATCAAAACTATAATTATAGACTTGAAATCAATTTAAATATGTACTTATGGATGTAACCTAAATTATAAAATAAAAGATTACAAATCAAATATAGATTATTTAAATATATAAAAAATTAATTTAATTTAAAATTATATTATTTACCAACTTGTATGAAGAGTCATACACTTATCCATTATTAAGTTAAAAATACATTAAAAATAAAAACAAAGAGAGTCCAAAAAGAGGAGAAAAGTGAAACGTATAATGCTAATCGAGAACAAGTGAGTGGATGTTGGTTTGTAAGTGTATAATTTCGCACCCAACTTTTCCAATGAGTTTGTGTGTGTATATTTTAATGCTTTAACACAAAGCAAGTGGAGTAATCTCACAATGGAAGATAACGTATTAACTAAAGGCTTGAAAGTGTGTGACACTTAGAAAGTAAACTTTATAAAAAAAATAATAATAAGAGTACCTAATATTTTTTCCAAATGAAAAATTCTAGCCACAATTCATAGTCAACTCATCTCATTCCTATGATTTGTATTCCATGCTTGTTTGTGGTTGAGTTGGTAATCTTTCCAACTTTTCTATTAACTCCAAACTTGTGGGAATCTGTGTAACATGTAAGAATTGTCTCAAGTGGACCTTACATTCCCCACCATCATGTATTTTGATGCTCATTGTCAATTATACATAAGCCCATCAATTTTATCTCAAAAATAATGTATTCCTTATAAATATTAAACAAAATATAAATAGGAAAAATTACCATTATAAACCAACAGCACCGAATGCTTGCATATTTACTCCAATGAAAACATAAGTGCTGCAAATTAATATTATCACTTTTCTACAGTATAGTATACGTTACCCCTCATCCGAACAGAGCACTGAGGGAACTGCAATGAAGGCTGATACACATTGGTTGTGACATGACAAACCCGAGACAGAAAACACAGGAAAGACTCCATGTTGACAAACAAATAATTTCATCAATCAATCAATCCTGGTGATCCGTTCAAATTTGGTATGTTTCAAATCACAGAGAGATGAAAGTAGAACGCTTTTCAGAATGAATTCATTTCGAGAAGATAAGTCCTCCTTTTCAAGAGGGCCCTGACAGCCGCCTTGTAAGGAGCTTCTGCATCGAAAGCAGTGGCAATGAAACCCTCGCTTTCCTTGTTGGTGGAAGTGCTATCACTAGTCGGTCTAATGGTAACCAGCGTCGCACCGTGCATTACAACGCCAGGGAGAGCCAGAGTGCGCGCATACCGCAGCTTCATATTTAATGCGGGAATCTGTGTCCTGTTTGAAGATGCAGACGCTGCCAAGGGATTTAGACGGAAATTCCTGAGCTGCTCTCTTCCCAAACAAAGAGTTCCCTGCCCGTCTGCGTCAGTTAAAACCAGGCTGTGGAGCGTAGGATGGTCGCAGATTATCTGTTGCAGTAAGAAATGCCTTGCTGAGGCCGCAATGAGTGAACTGATCGTCCAGACAACTCGCAGTTTGAGGCCTCCGTTTGTGTAAAACGACTCGGGAATGCTGCCGTTGTCATCGCGCTCTTCGCTTTCATCATCTGAAGCAGCGGCGCTGGCGTTAGGGCTAGGGCCAGGGCTTGTGTTTGTTCTCAAGCCTTTCGAGGCCGCGCCTAATATCACACAGCTTTCGAGAGTGCTTCCGAATTCGGCCTTCCATTTGAGAAGAACTCCTTCCTCGAGGCCGAGCTCTCCGGCGGGGAGCTCAATTCTCAGGTGCTGAATTTCCTTGAAGTTTTTCAAAATCTCGCCGGGGGAACGCGGAGAAACTTGGCCTAACATGGCCTTTCTCGGTCCGATGAGGTGCTGCAGGGCCTGCAGCGGCTTAACTATGCTGCCAATCATGAGTCGAACGATATGGCCCAAGAAGCCCCTGCCTCTACCGCTCAGGTCACTCTCCTCGCCGGAAATTACACAGTCGACTTTTACGACAACATTTTCCGCCTGCGGAGCCAAGGAGTAGAAGCGCCTCGACACGGCGCAGCAACGGCCTAGGGCTTTTACGTCGGCTATTTTGTTGAAGATTTCCAGTAGCAGGGAATCAGGAAGCCGATCCAGATGATCTGTGGACGAAACATGAGAAGAAGAAGAAGAAGAAGAAGAAGCAGCAGTTGAAGCCGTGCCTCTTCGCGCGCCTCTCTGCTGGTGGCGGTCGCGATCGTGAGCCAGTTCTAGTTGCATTTCTGCTATGTTTAAAATCCTTAAACCTGGATCAAGATGAGAAAAATTGAATGTTCAAAGCTCGCAAAGCACGGTTATTTTCATGCTTTTGCAAGATGCATCTTGCCTTCAAATATTTCCAAGGATCTACCGGCCATTGCTTTTTCTGCACTTGAAGGAATCCTATAACCTTATTCTCTCTTTATCTTGAAACTTTTGCAGGCTCGAAAAGGCATGCGATAATTTCCCCCACTTGATAATAAATTTTCTTGCAGAAACAGTATCTCCTCCTTTTGACTTCAGGATCCTCTCTGCTATTAATAACTTTTTGCTCCGTTATGAAAGAGCTCCTGTGCTCCTGAAGAAACCTTGCGAAATCCCCGAGCCGTTGAATTCTTTGCACTATGAAATGCTGAAACTATGCATTCCTATGACTAAGCAATCGAATCATCAATTGTCTCGGGAAGAAAATGATCCTTTCACAACAAAATCCACGTATGCGCTGATCTTTTATCTGCAAGCAAATCTCTGTAAAACTACAGCCAATAATACAAAGAAACTGCTCCAGTTTGTCTTGCTATTAATTCACGTGTACCTTGCTCTCGTATGAATACGCTAAATAAGCCAAACACAACTTCAAACCTTCAATCTGTCTCCATCCACGTCATCAATTGACGACACGCTTCACATTTCAGAAAAACGGGCACTATTTTCTCGAGTCCGTCAACAGCCGCCCTTAATCACAAATCACTAGCCTTATCTTATAGCCTTCCCCTACAATTTTCCAAGAATCTCAAGCAATTTTTTTAAAGAAGAAATCATTTTCACATTTCACAAAGAAAGCTCCAACGACTAGGCCAGAGGCCCTGGCTGCCGCGTTACTCACGCGTTTCGAACCCGCAACCTATTTCACAACTTTTTATAAATTTTCCATCCAATAAAAACAAAAAGGTGCAAAGCCTTGATTTTTCAGCCGTCTTTGTTGAAAATTGAAGCCAGTATTGTCGACAGGACTCGCCTGAAAAGACGAGCTCCGCTAATTCGGCGACATGCACATGCAGACGCTGCCGTAATTAAGACCAAACAGGCTGCCTCTGGTCTTTCCAAATCTGGAAAAATCAAAATGAAATTCCTCGACTGCGTTGCCAAAGGCTTTCTCAACGCGTGGCTAGCCATAATCCTGGGCATTTACGCTACCAGATTCATCACCGCTGATAAATCTAGCTTCTTCCTCTCTAGATTTGGCGACATCTCCGTCCGATTTGACCCGAATTAAAAATCATTTCCTCGACCTGAATTTGACGGGCACCTTGCCTGTCAATTAGAAATTTGATGACGATTACTTCATTTGAGTCATTTCATACGGATCCCTATACAATAATACCACTTGATGAAGAGTACGTCTTAGAAAATTAATGGGAAAATATATAGGGAATTTTTGAAGAGATGGTCAAGTCAAAGATGGTATAAATAGTTATAGGGGATTTTGGATCAAATCATTTTTTAGATTGAATTATCCATTATTTATTCTAATGGATTTCTAATGACGCATTAAAAATATTTTTTTATCTCCTTTATCTAGAAGGTTTTGAAAAAGGATTGGCGTCTAAATATCAACAAAGATTAGGTAATTAAACTTTTGTCTAAAGATAAACGAATGAGGATACTATTTCAGCTCTATTATTTTAGTAAATATTTTTTATAAGATTATTGTTAAAGGCATATGTAAATAAAATGAGCGGTTCAAGGTATTATAAGATTAGGACAAATGAGTTTTTTTTTAAAGAAGATATGTTTTCGGAAATTTGATTATTGTATGGAAAATTTGTGAATGGATCTAATAGTCATGTTAAAATATTTTGTTGGTCAAATTAGATTTTGACAAAGTCTATAATAGAACATGCAAAAATTCATCATCAAAATGATGCAATAACTTGGTTTTGGTCCTTAGTTATACAATTGTGTTCAAAGTATTTTCAATGATGCCTATATGCACATAGTAGTTAATAGCTCTACATTTCAACATTTCCTTTTAAACACTCCATTAGACTTGGATGCATGTTATCACCATTTTTATGATGCTTTGTATTATTTATTGCAAAAAGCCAAATAGTTGTAGTTTATATATGGCATTTCCAACACTTCAAATATTGTGTTGATTAATTCACACTTTGTTGACAATAGTTTGTTTTTCATATAAAAATTTGAAAGAGAGCTAAATAATACTTTAGAAATTTAAAATTGATATTGCTTTATTTCAAGATCCCAATTAACTCATCATAATAATTCTTAATGTCCTAAAATGGCCTCATTCCTCAGTGGACACCCAAATATTGGTAACAAATAAAACATAGTGAAATTACTTGGTATCTTGGCATCCCATTTGGTATGGGGCTATTTTTTATTGAAATGTGGAATTGGTATGTCAGTAGACTTTAAATACATTATTTTTATTTAATAGGGGCAACAAATTTTTTTCATTGGCAAGAAAAGTTCAAGGGGCAAATAATTTTTTTTGGCCACAAATGTATCCTTCTCGTTTCGTTGGATGTTGTTAAACAAGTATAAAGACTTAAGTAAACTAATATGATAATTTATATGGACTAAATGGGATAGTATTGTTGGTTGTAGAGTTATCTTTTGGTCTTAATGCATACATTCTAAAGCTAAAAGTGGTCTTGGTATTATTGATCCTAAAACTCAAGGAATTTATTTAGTTGCTAAATAGATCACTAGAGTTATATCAAGGGTCACAAATCATGAATTTTTTTACCGAGACATAGACTTGCTACCACTATCATCAAAGGGAAATGACAAAAGGTTAATTGCCTAGATAAGATTCTCCTTGTATCTTATTTGCAAATTAGACCTCATTTCCTCACCAATCTATTTAGAAAGCATGCCAAGAAATATGTCAATTTATAAATTGAAAGGATTCTTCATTAAAACATGGCTTTTACTTTATCAATTCTTTTGTTTATTAGAATAAGCATGTCCAATTTTAAGGAAAATCATTGCTCGTGATATTTCCCAAGCAAGCTTATCATTTCTTTAAGAAATGTGTTAGATAATTTAGTGGTATATGAGATCTATCTTCTTTGCAACAATCTTCTTGGTTAGTAATCAAAGAACAATGTGAGTAGAATAATAATTACAATAAACTTCTTGTGTTGGGCATTTTTGAGTTCCATCTAGCTTAACTACCAAATTATATACCCCACTCCCTTGTAATTTTTTCAAAGATTGGGATTGGTGAATCTTCTTTGCACTTTTTATTTTTTCCCTTAAATCAAATATTGTAGTCTTTTTCCCAAAATGCTCTTTGTTCTATATGTCAATATTAAGTGGAAGTATAAATATATTTATAAAATATTGATCCAAATTGAGTGTCAAACATAGACGTATAAGATTGATTTAGATGCTCACATGCTTTCTTGGAAATTTTGCATTACAAAGTATAGTTTAGTGAGAGATTAAGATGTTTTCTTGGTTAACTAGTTGATTTTTTTTGTCATGCTAATGTAACTATGAAACACTTACATTTTGGGGCCACATGTTTGTTAGAAATAATGACCGAATTTTTTTATAAGCTTGCCTACTTTAGTTGGCCATCACCTAAACTAGAAAGGGGATTTATTTAGAATAGGGTTGAATAATAATGTGGTTGTTGATTCAATTAGACATGTTATCTAATTACAAATTTATGAAGAAGCGGGTGTTATGTTGAGCTTTCTAATTCTATTAATTTAGAAATTACAATTTCAATGTTTTAGCATTTTTTGCAAAAAATTCAATTATAAATAATTTCGTAGAACAAAAAAGAGATTTTCCTACTAGGTTGTGCAAACCAATTGTTAAATTTATCATCTCCAAACCAACCAACAAGGATTACAAAATATTTTCAACAATAAATTTAATTCATTCATACCCATAGAAATATAAGAAATCAAAGGCAATAGAATCCTACACTAAACCTTGACAAGAGTGATGTACATAAACTTCAAAATTGATCTAAGATTTAATTACAAAAAAATGCTAAAATACATATACAAAAACATGAACAATCCAAACCATTATATAGTGATTCACTGGGGGGAATTTTAGGTAAAAAAGCCCACGCCCTAAAGCATTTGAATGTACTATTCTACAAAAAAAAGTTGTAATACACTCAAGCAAAGAATTTTTTTACAAGAGTATACTCAATAGTTAATTCTAAACTGATTTCAATAACATTCTAATTCTCATATTAAAACTATCTTAACACAAAATGCTACAACTCTCAAGCTCTAATTTATAGAAGATACAATACAAGAAACCACCAAATAGAAACCCAAAACCTTGGGAAAATACTACCTGTAAATATGGCACCCAAATTGGGTCAAAAAATCCAACACCCCACATAATGGAAATTCAAATCCAACAAAAACAGTAGATTCCTTACACCTATCATAAGTTGTCATAAATTGTATCTCATTCCCCAAAACAAATGCTCCATTGTAGGCTTCATAATATCTTCAAAAGATGCTTATGACATGCATCATAGTTATCATAAGATTCCAATGTAAGTTCCCCTAACTTTACTCTCTTAAAGGTCATAAGATCCATCATAAAATCTATCATAGGAACCCACAAATAAGGCATCCAACATCTTCTCAAATTTTCTATTTAATTTCATTTTACAACAACTCAAGCTATCTAACACATAACACACCAAGTGTCAACCCAAAGAGGGATGTCTCATTTCCAATATACAACCAATTAAATACAAAAATAATAATAATAATAATAAAAGGTTAGGAACTTGCAAAGGTTGAGACACCTTAATTCCCAACAAGAAAGATGGTATGATCTCAGTTGATGCTCTAGATGACAGATCAATATTATTATTAATATATTTAATGATCTTATTATAGTCTTACAAGGTGCTCCCCTTCATTTGTTTACTAATTTCAACTAATGTATGCTTAGTTTTTGTACAATACTTCTAATCAACACACTATTCTAGTGGATTTTATTACCTCTTGAATTATTACTATTATATATTATAGTTTTGGTACTTTGATTATTTGCAACCTTCATGGCTACCTTCTCTTTTGTAATTATGTTTTTTTAATGCAATATATACCTCAAATGTTTTGAATGTTAGTTAAAAGAATAAAGGACTACATTCACCTATGTCTATGAAGATACACAAATCAAATAAATCAATTTTATATCAATTCAAATACTCAAGTGTTTAATAGATTGACTTACAAAGTTAATTAAAATAAAAATTAGAAGTGTTTTGTAATTGAAATAAGTGGGATTAGAGCATTGAATGATTAATTGATAGCATCACATTTTAATTTGTTGTTTAAAAGGAGTAACAAAAATAAGAGACATGGTGTTTCCATAATCCATGATAATAAGCAAGTGTGCTTTTAGGTTTAATTATATATATTCATTTTTTTGATACTTTACAAGAGTAGCAAATCAACTTTCTAGGGCTATTGTTTATTGTTTTCAATTTATACACTTTTGGGGGGTTAATCTAGGAGAACTGTCTATTTGTGACATAATGACAATCAAAGGCATATTTTTTCACAATTCATAAAAGTTAGTCTTCAAAGTATTTTTAAATTCAAGTGTATATTTCATCATATACATAGTTGAATCCAATAGCAATTTTGTTGCAATGACAATTATTTAAGGTATTTATAAATATCATCAATCCCTAAGATACTTATACTAAGGAAGAACAAAGTAAACAATTATTCATTAGGCAAAAAAATAGAAAGTGAATACTATCATGTACAAGGACAAGTTTGAGCCCAAACTACTAGATTGTGAATGTAAACTTCCACTACATCACAAAAATTCTCTAAAAATGTGTTTAGATTGACACAAATTTAAACATATTCATTATATTAAAACTACACTTACAAAACATTCTAAAATCTTTATTAATTAATCATCATTCTTAAATCATCAAACTAAACACTTCCATCCTATTTATTTATTTTCTTATAATGACAAATATGATCATCAAAATTCCATAAACCAACTATTAATTATTTAGTGTAAGTTGATTTATACTTATTTTAGATATTTCTTAAGCTCAAGGAAAGATTATTTTCCTTTAGAATAAAACATTTGTTTATAAGGAATTTATAAGGTTATCTTTGTTGTTCTAGTTTCATTCAATTGGATATTTTAGTGTTGGTTTTAGATTTTTTGGGAGGTTACTATTATATATTTTTTAATAAATATGTTCTATTTGAATTAGCACTAATAAAAAGAAAATAGTACAACATTCATAGAAAAAGGAGGGTGGTAGAAAGGAACACTCATGAGTCCATCATAAGGGCATGGACCTAAAACATTTAACAACAAAAAAGGGTTGATCCCATAAATACAATTAAGTGGTTGTGGCTATGCCAAGCAAAGGAGGATCTTGATCATTGAAGGCTTCCCCAAAACATTACTAGTGGTAGAATCATCAATGGGCTCCCACCTAGTGAGAGCATTGTCTTCTATGTTCTTCTCAAGAGGTGGTCGAGTGTAAATTGGAGAGATGACAAGCAACACACAGGGAAATTTGTTGGTGTCCAACCAACTAGTGTCTTGTCGAGGAGAGGGTTGGTGTGAGGGCTAAGGCCATCCTCCATGGGTAGCATAGTCCCTGGGATTTCAAGGAATAGGACCATGAGAGAAAGACCCACGATCTCCATGACTATCCCAGCGAGAAGAGTGGCTACATCCATGCCAAAGCCCACGAGGAGATGTGGAGTCGGGAGGAACTTGAACAATAATATAGGGGCCATTACCCTAGTGATCCAACAACTCTTAGAGATGCACAACCTCAAGTGCATCTTTGCTAGCTTGTACCTCAATTTGCATCAGAACATTAGAGCAAATCATAGCTTTAAAATACAAAGAAAAACATTTATTAGCAGTGTTGTGGTTTAACAAAGCAACATTTCTATCTTTCCAAGTGCTGAATAAAATTTTGACCCTAAAAGTGTGCCAAATTTGAATAAACTTGTGAGGGAGGCAAGGCCAATCCCTAAGAAGAACCATGTGCCACAAGAAAGGGGTAGGTCTGAAGGGCTTGAAGAAGTCATGAATCTAGTTCTATGCTTCTTGAGCCCGAGGATAGAACCAAAAAATAAGCTCGAGGGATTCCATGTGACCACAAAACGGACAATTCGAGTGGGAACGTCCATATGAGTAAGACGGGTTCTTATAGAAAGACCTTGACAATAGACAATTGTTAATATATTTATTTTTTAGTCTTTTTACTTCTAAATTGTGTATTAATTAATCTTTGTTAGACTGTCCTCCTTATGTTATGTATCTTCTCACAATCTTAAAGTTCATATTACTCTTTATATAATATAAAGAAAAGAAAGGAATTCATAGGGCTGAAATGAAAATTTTAGCTGATTATATAATTCATGGTTACGTAACAAGCCATCAAGTAAAATTGTACAGCCCAACAAAACTGAATTTAAAAGCTACGTAACGGTCTTAGACCGTCAAATTCCAGACTCCCATACATATCTGATTCATTTTACCCCTGATAAGTAGGAGGTATCTGATTCATTTTACACCCTAATTGCACATCGAGAAAATTCTGGCGATACGTTCTGTTCGCCGGCTTTACGGGCCTAAACCTAGTGTACGTGCTCTGGCGGCTGCTCCTGACACGTGTCAGTATTGCAAGGCAAGTACCAACGTTAAGGAGACGTCGTGGTACTTTTCTGGTGAGGAAGATAGGCCAAGTCGACGCGGCGGCGCAAAAGGACGGCACTGTCTATGCAGGGTATAATTTGCACCGCATGGCATGGATGCCCATCCGCTGCCATCCCTCGTTTCTCTCGCCCTCGTGCAACACAGACCTGTCCTCCCTGTCCTGCAACTAACGGTTCCGTGCTGTGTTTTGTCGTGCCCCAGTTTTGGGGTTTGTGCCGCCGCCCTTTGCAATATATAATATTAAAATTATATAAGTTACAGCGCTGGAAATTTTTACAGTTTTTTTTTAATTTTTAATTTTTTTAAAATTTATTTATTTTTATTATCATTTCTATCTATATTATTTAACTATAATTTTAAAATTATAAAAAATATTTAAAATATTAATAAAATTTTATTTTAAAGTGAAATAAGTATAAATACATAGTATAAAAAGTATTTAAATTTTAAAAAAAAAATTATTAAATTAATTTAAATATTAAATTTTGATATTTTTAATATAAATCAATACTATAAATTTTAATAAAAAATAAGTTTTAATTTTTAATTTTTAAATTTTATTAGTAAATATTTAAGATAAAATAAGATTGAAAGTAAAAATATTTAAATTTAATATTAAATAAGAATCTTGTATATATTGTTTCTATTAATTTATTTTAAATATTAGATGTTAATGTGTTTACTATAATTTGATATTTTAAATTTTGATTAAAAAAAATTAATTTCTAAATTTTTAATTTGAAAGATAATAAATCAACAAAGAATGTATTTAAGAATGTCATAATTAATTAACTCATTGCAACTTTAATTGAACGATAAACTAATTAACACCAAACCCTAATTGAACTCTAACCCTAATTGGAACCCTTATTCTAACCCCAAGTTTTATCTGAGATAACCCTAACCTTAATTTAATTCTAACCCGAAACTTTGTCCTAGAATTCTAACTCTAACTCTAACCCTAAACCTAAGTAAACCCTAACCCTAATCCTAATTAAAAGTTCAATCCTAACTATAATACTAATTTTAACCCTAATTGAACTCTAACCCTAATTGGACATAAAACTTAGTCACCCAAAAATCACTTTAACTTAGTCACTCTGATTTTTTAAACAATAGTAGAAGATAATTCCAATTGACATGTAGCCTCAAGAAAGATCTTTAGAATATCTTCTTGTTCTATCAATATTACCAATAAAGAAAATACCACTTTGACTTAGTCACTCCCAACACCTACTTCCTAAATGGTCACTAGGATGCACAAATATTAAATTACACATAGATAAACAATAAATTACACATAGTTAAACATGCCACACACTTCTATATTAAACATGCCTTAAGAATCTTAATAAATGTATCCAAAATAATCTTAATAAATGTATCCAAAATAAAATTATGTAATTTTGATAATGATACATATGGTTCTCTAGCAATAGTAACAACTTCACCCCTTTTAAACCTATTTAATATACTAATATAACATATAAGGAACTTATTGACATTATTGAATCTATGGAAAACCAAGTAATACATGGAACTCATCCAAAGTAAGAAATATATGATATTTCAAGTTGATCTTCTTTCAAAAAATCTACCAAAAGTAAAATAAAGAAACCCATTGGCATAGTTGTCATTCCATTAGTTATCTTAAAGGAAACAATTGAATACTCATATTATAGCTATTAAAATGATGATTAAGTATTTTTTGAGTATATGTTAAATTGACAAGTAAGATCAATAAGAACACTCTTAATTGGTTTGTAACAAACATAAGCTCTAGCATATAAAGGACCATAATAACCATTCACAAGTATCTCATCAAGTGAAAATGTACTAATTGTCATAGAAGAAGATGTAGAATTATTCTAATCATCATTAAGCATGCCCTCTTGAAACATGTTTTGGTATCAAAATGAAAGCTCACAAGTTAAGATTTGTGACAAAATGCATTCCCACTACTTTCTCTTCTTACTCATTTATCAATACAAGAGAAGGGGCAAGTTTGTTTTAACCCAACATCATTTTCCACTACCAAAGTAAGGGTTTAAAAAAAATATAACTCAAGTGTGTGGCATGTTTAACTATGTGTAATTTATTGTTTATCTATGTGTAATTTAATATTTGTGCATCCTAGTGACCATTTAGGAAGTAGGTGTTGGGAGTGACTAAGTCAAAGTGGTATTTTCTTTATTGGTAATATTGATAGAACAAGAAGATATTCTAAAGATCTTTCTTGAGGCTACATGTCAATTGGAATTATCTTCTACTATTGTTTAAAAAATCAGAGTGACTAAGTTAAAGTGATTTTTGGGTGACTAAGTTTTATGTCCAATTAGGGTTAGAGTTCAATTAGGGTTAAAATTAGTATTATAGTTAGGATTGAACTTTTAATTAGGATTAGGGTTAGGGTTTACTTAGGTTTAGGGTTAGAGTTAGAGTTAGAATTCTAGGACAAAGTTTCGGGTTAGAATTAAATTAAGGTTAGGGTTATCTCAGATAAAACTTGGGGTTAGAATAAGGGTTCCAATTAGGGTTAGAGTTCAATTAGGGTTTGGTGTTAATTAGTTTATCGTTCAATTAAAGTTGCAATGAGTTAATTAATTATGACATTCTTAAATACATTCTTTGTTGATTTATTATCTTTCAAATTAAAAATTTAGAAATTAATTTTTTTTAATCAAAATTTAAAATATCAAATTATAGTAAACACATTAACATCTAATATTTAAAATAAATTAATAGAAACAATATATACAAGATTCTTATTTAATATTAAATTTAAATATTTTTACTTTCAATCTTATTTTATCTTAAATATTTACTAATAAAATTTAAAAATTAAAAATTAAAACTTATTTTTTATTAAAATTTATAGTATTGATTTATATTAAAAATATCAAAATTTAATATTTAAATTAATTTAATAATTTTTTTTTGAAAATTTAAATACTTTTTATACTATGTATTTATACTTATTTTACTTTAAAATAAAATTTTATTAATATTTTAAATATTTTTTATAATTTTAAAATTATAGTTAAATAATATAGATAGAAATGATAATAAAAATAAATAAATTTTAAAAAAATTAAAAATTAAAAAAAAACTGTAAAAATTTCCAGCGCTGTAACTTATATAATTTTAATATTATATATTGCAAAGGGCGGCGGCACAAACCCCAAAACTGGGGCACGGCAAAACACATCACGAAACCGTTAGTTGCAGGACAGGGAGGACAGGTCTGTGTTGCACGAGGGTGAGAGAAACGAGGGATGGCAGCGGATGGGCATCCATGCCATGCGGTGCAAATTATACCCTGCATAGACAGTGCCCAAAAGGACCGAGTCCTTGGGCGTGGACAAGTAAACTCCTAAACGATGTTTTCTTATCAGCCAAGCATTTCAATTCTAAAGTCCGACATATACAGCTGGGAAAGTGATCTGATTAGACTTCAACTACCTCGACAAGTCTCAGTCATGGATTATTTTATCTTTGACATTTTTGTTCCAACCTACATATGCTTGCATTGCAAGTGGCGGAATGATCTGTGCCGCATTCAGAGATGTCATCATGATTCAAATTTTGGTTTCTTGCTATTGGATTAAGCTACCTACACAACTGAGCATCAAAAGAGGTGTCTTGTGGTCCGGAACGATAATGTAAACAAATCATACGTAGATGCAATCATTATGTGAATATCATCTAGATGCAATGAGTGCTAAGTAAACCATTCATTATCATGAGAGATGGGTTCTTGTGAACCACTACTCATGAAACATGGGTCAATGAGTTTGACTCATAGTTGAATCCTGAGTAGTACTGGGATGGGTGACCTCTCGGGAAGGCCAGTGCTTCACCTCTATGAGCATCACCTAGATGCAGCGAGTGCTAAGTGGACCATTAATTATCATGAGACATGGGTTCTTGTGAACCACTACTCATGAAACATGGGTCGATGAGTTTGATTCATAAAACTACATGGTTGAATCTTGATAGCAATATCACAATTTGACACACTGTGGAAAATACCTCCTACTTATAAAAATCATACGTATTTAAATATAGATTGTCTACATAGCTACAAATAAATTTGTCTTTCGTGATCATGAGTAGTAACATAGGTCTAAGAGATTTGAAACGATGATGCAAACAAATCATACGTAATTAAATTCAGACAAAGCATACTTTCATCAATATGGACATTGGAAATCTAATGTCTTTAATGATTCCTTTCTTTGAGGCCCTTTCGCTTTCCTATTAAACTTTAAGTTATTGTGTCTATTCCTATCTTATTTGTAAATCTCACCTTTTTGTTTTCTTAAATTATGTCCAAATGAACACCTAGTTAATGGGTATGCTTACTTTTAGATGACCCTCTTCAAGATAGAGGTTTCCTAGGAAATTAAGCTTATTTTTTTATTCATAGATAGTGCCCACCTAATAGGGTAGCCATGTCTTTTTCTTCTTCTACCACAAACTTTGAATCAAAGGTAATTAATTGGTGAGAAATTGTCTTCTTAAATTATGTCTAAATGAACACCTATTTGAGGAGTGGGTTTACTTTTAGACGACCCTCTTCAAGATAGAGGTTTCCTTGGAAACGAAGCTTATTTCTTATTCATAGACATTGCCTACCTAATAGGGTGGCCATGTCTTTTTCTTCTCCTACCACAAGCTTTGAATCAAAGGCAATTAATTGCTAGGATTTCCCACCTATGAGGTTTTTGTCCTCAATATCCCAAATAAGGTTCTTTAAAACTAGAGGCTTTTACTTCACTATGAAATGAAAAAAAAAAAATTTACATTAGTCATAGAGGTTTTGATATTTTTGCTCGTGTGTGATATTGTTACACTACTTTGAAATTTCCTCAATAAAGCTAGTTTCAATCCTAAGGACCACCAATAATTTTTATTTTGCTCCTAGTCATTACTACAATAGATTTACTAGGCCTAGATGGTTGATTTCTAAGTTTTCCAATTAGAAGAGTGATTTTTTTATGGCTTTCCATGAAAATGAAAGTGTCATTTATATTTTTCCTATAGGGACACCTTCCTATCTCTCCTCCTCACTCTTCCAAGCCTTTATTTCCTTTTCCATAATCATTTTGTGTCATTTTTTCATCTTTGCATTGCCTCTTTGCAAGCCCTTTCCATATTGTTGAGCCTTTCCCACTTGTTTTATCCTTCAACACCCAACCAAGTGATTTAGACTTGTAGACCTCCAAACCATCATCTACTATTCCTCTTTTTCCATCATATAATTATGTTGGCATTCACATGTGTCTACCATGGAATCTTTGTGAGTGCAAGCCTCCTTTTGGCCATGTTTTTAAGGTCCAAATCATAACTCTACCATACCTCCACCAAAGTGCTTTAGATTTGAGGTTTTTGACTCTTGTACTAGTCACCTTCAACACCTTGAAACCCATTTTGACCTAGGACAAGTTGTGTTCCCAAAACCTTTCTCCCACCTTGCTCATCTTGTATGTCTCCCTAAGCCCTTGAGCATGTATTTATAGGTTTTAATGGCTATGGAGTGACTTGACATATTTCATTTCATATTTTAGTTTTTTATGAATTTTTTTTATCAAATTTATCATGTGGATCTAAGCTTGAAAACTCATAAGGGGATTGATTGAGGTAGCCTTTCCACCCTGCATACCCCTCCTTGCCCCCTTTAACCTTTATTTTTAAAATTTCCCATTAGTAATTTTGTGATTGTAGGTCAATTTCTAAAGAATATATAGAGAACTATAAAAAGTTGCAGAAGGAAAGTAGGCTCCAAGTTCTACACCTCCATTAGTCCATCCTCATGAAATCTTTCCAACATTCAACTTGCATGCATTATTTCATTTGCATTCAGTAGTTCCATTCAAATTTATAGTCAATTATATAGCTTATGTTTGTCACTAACAAGTGTTCCTAAAAATTAGAGTTTGTTAAGTTGGGGTAAATATTACAAATATATTTTCAAATATGTAATTTGTTCTAATACTTCAATGATAAAATTTACTTATATATGTTTCGTAGAGAACATATCATGAATATGCAATTGAACACTTAAGGTAAATAACTTAATTAAGTAAATGTACTTTGTGTCCATACCTCTTATGGACACTCTCAAATAAATTTGGATTGGAAGTGTAAAGATTATTATGACACCTAGAAAAAGTTGTAGAAGGAAAGTAGGCTTCAAGTTTTAGACCTCCATTAGTCAATCCTCTTGGTGAAATCTTTCCAACATTCCACTTTGAATGAATTGTTTCATTCACATTTATATTCAACTATAGGATTTTTGTTTGTCACTAACAAGTAGGCATCTCTAAGAAGGGTAAGTGCAAGATAATGGGGGTAGAAAATGACCAATAATTAAGAAAAAATTAAAACTAACAAAGTTCTTTAAAACTAAACACTTTTACCTCATTTTAGTATAGGAAAAATAAAATTGCATTAGTCACAAAGGTTTTGATACTTTTTCTTATGTGTGATATTGTTACACTACTTAAAAAAAATCTAGATAAAGCTAGTTTCAATTCCAAGGTCACCAATAGATTTACTAGGCCTAAGTGGTTGATTTCTAAGTTTTCCAATTAGATGAGTGATTTTTTTATGGCTTTCCATGAAAATGAAAGCGTTTTTATAATTTTTCTATAGGGACATCTTCCTATCTCCCCCCTCGCTCTTCCAAGCCTTTATTTCCTTTTCCATCATCATTTTGTGTCACTTTGTCATCTCCTCATTGCCTCTTTGCAAGCCTTTTCCATATTATTGATCATTTCCCACTTGTGTTTTCCTTTAAACCCTTCATCACCTAGCCAAGTGATTTAGACTTCTAGACCTCCAAACCATCCTTTACAATTCCTATTTTTCTATCATATAATTATTTTGTCATTCACATATGTTTACCATTAAATATTTGTGAGTGCAAGCCTCCTTTTGGCCATGTTTTTAAGGTCCATGTCATAACTCTACCATACCTCCACAAAATTTCTTTATACTCCAATTTTTTGACTCTCATACTAGTCACCTTCAACACCTTAAAACCCATTTTGAGCTAGGACAAGTTGTGTTTCCAAAACCTTTCTCCCACCCCTGCTCATCTTATGTGTTTCTGTGAGCCCTTGAGCATGCATTTATAAGTTTTAATGGCTATGGAGTGACTTAGACATATTTCATTTCATATTTTATTTTTTATGATTATTTTTTAATCAAATTTATCATGTGGATTCAAGCTTGAAATCTCACAAGGGGATTGATTACAGTAGCATTTCTACCTCACATCCCCCTCCCTAGCCCCTTTAACCTTCATTTTTGTAAATTTCCCATTATAAAGTTTGTGATTGTAGGTCAATTTCTAAAGAATATATAGAGAATTAGAAAAAGTAGTAGAAGGAAATTAAGCTCCATGTTTTAGACCTTCATTACTCCATCTTCTTGGTTAAATCTTTCCAACATTCCATTTGCATGCATTGTTTCATTCACATTCAATAGGTCCATTCAAATTTATAGTCAATTATATGGTTTTTGTTTGTCACCAACAAGTAGGCATCATTAAGAAGGGTAAGTGCAAGGTAATTGGGGAAAAAAATGGCCAAAAAGTAAAAAATAATTCCTAAAAATTAGAGTTTGTTATAGTTGGGGAAAATATTGCAAATGTGCTTTCAAATATATAATTTATTCTGATACTTGGATGATAAAATTTAGTTAAAGGATGTATAGAAGTGACCTTTCAAAGTGTTGGAAGCCTTGCAACATGAGCATGATGTATGGATGGTTGTGTTGGTTGTTCCTATGTTGTCATTGATGTCAACATGGTGATAACTATATCAGAAATCTGCTTGTTTTATCAGAAATTGTTTTATGTTGGTAATACCCTTTTGTGATGGATCATGTTGATGGGTTTTTTATGCACTTCTCAACACAGGTAATGCATAGGTGCATCACCTCTCTTGAAAGACAATCTTCCACAATCAAATTGCAGAACACTATCCCAAGGTTTCTAATGTCAGGTCTTGACAATGCTTGGGATTATCTCAGTTGTTTCATGTGATTTGCTAGAATCACAAGGCAGACTTACAAATGAGTTGCAAAACATGGGAATTTTGGTCTACAAAGGGAGTTCTTAGAATGTAAAAATGGTTGCTCAGCTGCTGTAGGTTCAAACAATAGTCTTGAACTCCTATTCAACTTCAGATTTTGCTTTACAATGTGAAATGAACCTTGTTCAAAGTCACTATTTAAAAGAAAAGGAAAAAATGGCAGGGAAGAGAGGAAGTTCCTAAACTTGAAACTATGAATGAACAGTGGTCATGGAGGCTGCTACAGTAGAAAAATTTCCTAAACTGGGTTTTGCTTGACCAAGAGAAGCCTACAACTACACAAAACCAATGCAATCTTCTAAGGACTGCATATTTTCATACTGCACATGCACATCATGAACATGCAATTGAACTAAGTTGCAGCATTGAAGTAAAGAAGCCTAGGCTAACTTTGCATAGCAGCTCATCATCAACAAGTTCCAAAAGTATGGGTTGAAAGCTCATCAAATACCATAACAACAATGTCCATCATCATATCCATTCAAGAAACTAACAACTAAACTAATAGGGAAGTAGAACCATGCACACATAATGAGAAAACTCAAAAGAAACACCCATAAATCATGCAATGTTTCTTTCTATTGCTACGAATTTTTTTTACATCAGCTCTCCAACCCTCTAAAAATGAGGGGAAGACCCTTATTTATAGTTTTCCAAAGCCCAAATGAATGGTTAGGATCAATTTACAACAAGTGGATTAGATTTGTTTACATTAGGGTTTCACCTACCCTCCATTATATTGCAATTTAAAATACAATTTTGTCTTTTCCCTATTTTGTCTTTCAGTGGTCAGTCACTGTAGCAATTTTATCTTCTAGCTAATTGCCCTTTTGCTGTAGCTAAAACTGTTCGAAAGTTTCCTTTTTACTTGATGTGTTTGTAGCATCCCTCAATCAATCAAGTACACCTTGTTTGTAGATTTGCATCATTGTTAAATGGATCAAATGATCTGATGAGACAGCTCCTAATGGATCATGATCATTTGTTTGGAGGAAGGAAACAGCCACTCCCCCCCACCACCTTCAAGGCCACCCTTTGTATTTTTGTCACTGACTTCCTTGACATAGGCCTCCTTCTAATGTCAGCTCTGTTGATGGGTGCTAGGGGAAGAGGCGAGCATAAAATGAATGGCGATAGGAGCTATGTGCTTTTCCTTGTTCAACTTTCTCAATGGGCCTCCCTGATGAACCCACGGTAGGTTCCATGGATCCTGCAGCCAACTCCATATATCCTACAAGAAATGTTAGCAAAGCCCTGCAAAATCCATGTTAGATCAAGTAATTCAATGTTCAAGGATCTTAACATTTCTTTCAAATTATGATTTTCCTTTGTTTGGAGGAGAAATAACAATGCAGGCCCAAGGGTCAAACTTCCCTGGGCTGGAAGCCATTCTGGAGGAGGTCACAAAGGGACGAAAAACATGGCATTGCGGCCCGCATTGATCCACCTGCACTAAATTTTCTAAGTCGTGATGGGGCTCATTAGAAGGTTGGGTCATTTTAGCATGTGGGTTTGATCACCCTTGAGGTCTTGGAAATTTCAGCTTAGTCATTTTGAGTGCGGATGCGGGAAGTGGCAAACAACATTGGTAGAGCAGCGTCCCGCAAGCGGCATCCCACCATGCGGGATCCGCAGGGTCGGGGACAATATCACTTTATCATTGAAGCCCAAGGCATTTAAAGGAGTGCGGGCTGAAAGGTGTGGGAGGGCGCTAGAGATTAGCCGTTTGAAATGGTGAAGGTCAGATGAAAGTTCGACAGAGGAGCTCCACACTATCAGGTCCGCGAGGGGCTTAAGCATCAAGCATTTTTTCGTTAATGGACAGTCAAATTGAAATAGAAGGGTCGGGCCCCCGTAATTGACCGATGGGAGTCTTCAAGCATTTTGGCACAATGATGATAGGGTGGTCATTCATAGGCGGTTACCCACATGGGGGAACCCGCAAAGTCCTTTACTTGGGAATTTTTTCTTTCTTTGAGCTCGGACGGAGATGACAAGTGTGGGTTCCGCAAGGCGGAGAGATGTCATGAATAGGTCGTTTGGAATGGCAAAGTCAAAGCAGAGACCCACAAATGGAGGCCTGCAATAGGGGACTTGCTTGAAGTCCAACCATGGAGTCGGGACCCACTGATTAGAAGGATGTTTAGGTTTCACCATTTTGAGTAGTCATTTGAACAACAACAAAAGGTCAATGGAATCCCGCAAAGGATGACCCGCGTCAAATAGGTTGTCTTTGTTTTGAGCTTGGACGAAAGTCATGGAAGCAGGGTCCACTGGGACAGATCGGTTATGAAAGCTGTTTGGAATGGCAAACTCGTCATGACAATCCGCAGTTGAAAGTTCACAGGGAGAAGTTTGCAAAGAGCCAACAATTAGTCATTTTGGCACAAAAGGAGATTGGACGACAACGGAGCATTTGGGACCCGTATAGCAAGTGGCGAGCTTAGGTCGGCAGTGTGGGAGCGACAAAGGCAGGATGACAACTTGTAAGCAGTCGCCAACACTGGAATGTTTGCATGCTACCTCCTTAGCAATTTCCAGTTCATGTGGAGCAAGGCAAGCATTGGGGCTCGTTCAAATCATTCTTTACTCCTTCAAGGTAACTCTCCATACTTAGTCAGATTTGCACTTACCGGAAGCGAAGCCAGAAGAAAAGTAGGAACAAAAAGCTTCTTAACACAGGCGGGGTTGGGTTCAAAACTAGTCGATGGTTCCAAGTTCAACTTCCATTGTGGTTTCGCTTCCACTAAGAGGGCAAGGCCGGAACTGGGGTGAACACTCATCGGAAGCAAAACCATTTCAGGAATGATTCTCATGCAAACACCTATGGAACGAGTTCATTCCCGGATCTACTTCCGCTAGTTTATCATCAACATCTAGCAATTTTAAACACCCAGTCACATCAACTCAAGACTTGGGTCACATGAAACCATAAGGAAGCTTTAAATAAAGGGGCTTAACCTCACCCTTAATAGGACATACCCTAGCTTGCGCGACTGGTCAACTTATAAAAATTAGGGCATCAAAACCCAGACATCAAAACTACTAAGTCAACATGGCAATGAGATCAGAAGGAATCGTCAAGAAGATCTGAACATTTTAAAGCACAGAAGATCCCCCAAAATGAAAGAAGAACGACCAAACAAACAAGAAACCAAAGAAAATAAAAACCAACAAGAGCAAGTGAAACAAACCAAGAAACAAGCGATAAAAGGAAGAGACAGGAAAGGGAATAGGGGCGGGATCATAACTAAAATCGGACCTAGAACTTTTACAAAGTTCCTAGTTTGGTTCCAATTTTGGTTCCACTCTCAACAAAATGAACAAAGACTGACAAATGAAAGGTGACAAAAGAAACCAAGGGGAATCGAGACCAAAATGAAAACTAGACCCAGACATAACACAAAACACAAAGAAAAGCAACGGAGGTGGAACCAAAACCAAACCCAAAACCTTTACAAAGTTCCCAGTTTAGTTCCAATTCTGGTTCCACTTCCAGCAAAAGGAAAGGAAACAAAGGAAAAAGGAAAACCAAAGAAAACCTAAGGGAGGAAACCAAGGCAAAGGCTGAACACAAGCAAAATAATAGAGAAAAAAAGAAGACAAGAAGCGGAGCCGTAACCGGAATGGAAACCGAACCAGGAACCTATATAAAGTTCTAAGTTCAGTTTCATCCCACACCCTGAACCTGCAAAAACGAAGGAAACACGGTCCTAGGAGGAGAAAGAACAACTCCTAAGACCCAAAAAAAACACCAACGACAAACAAAAGACAAGAGGACCCACTTCTTAGGATGACATCTCTAAGACTCCTTAACATCTTGGAACTCAAATAAGGGGGCACGCAAAATGAGGCAAAGGAAAAAGTGACCCGACGAAGCAAAAAGAGAGGGTCCCCATTCTGAACAGAGCGTGTCTACAAAACATGCACAACAAATCAGTGTGTTGGTATTTGAGTCCGGAATTCACCACAAGATCTTATATGACTTTAATCTCTTAACCATGTTTTCTTGACTCATTTAGACAATTATATCCTGGATCTTGAGACATCTTTTGCTGTGAGCATAAAGTTATCTCTAACGGAGTTTAACTCTGTATCTTACTATTGTTTTGTGTGTGGCATACTATGTGGGAGACTCCACATTCTACTAAGGTGAGCATTCTTATGTTGTGGTTTTGTTGATAGTCTCTATGCTAGTAGTATGATGGGAAATTAATGTGTTCTCAAATCTGGAAGGTGTAATTTTTGAGGATTATCTGTTGGTTGGGAGAGTTGCGTTCTAGTCTTGGATGACTCAATGTATGCAATATATTATGAAGACTAGTTATGTTTTATGGATGTTAGCCGACTTGGCATAATGCACTGCATGGATAAAATGTTTAAATCTTATATGGTGTCGACAAAGAAGGTTTTGATTGTTTTTGTGTTCATCTAATTAGGCCAACCTAATTAAGGATCAAGATATACTTGTATGTATATATAAGATGTTTTGAGGAATGAGAAGTGTATGAGAAGTGAGGAAGACACACATGAGCAGTGAATGTGTAATGAGCAGTAAGTGTGAGTGCGAAAAGGATTATGAGGTGTGTGAAGATCTAAGCTGAAATTCTTAGTCCTGGCAGTGAGCCCCATAATATTTTGTATCCGGATATAATATATTATGAGTTAACCCTCACCGTGGTTTTTCCCATTTTGGGTTTTCCACATAAAAATCCTGATGTTCATGTGTATGGTTGCATTGACTTGTTTCTATGTTCTCTCTTACTGATTTAGTCAAAATTGTGATAATGTTAAAGTGGATTTTATTATGGTTTTATGGAATACTGATTCACCCCCCCTCTTAGTATTTCGGATGTTCAACAATTGGTATTAGATCTTGGTTCCTCGGAAGAAGCTTAACAACTTGAGGAAGGTCCCAGAATTTGAGCACGAGAAAATTTTCCCTCGGAAGTAGTCTCTTCCAAATATTTAGAAGAAATGGAAGATCTGAAGGACATGTTGTTGAAAGAAAATGAGTGCATTGAAAAGTTGCAAAGTAAAAGTGTTGAAGCATGCGATCTATTGGTTGAAGGAGAAGAAATCATCTCTAGCCTGCTACAACAGTTGGATGAAAAGAAAAGAATTGAAGAATGTTAGGAAATTGAAATTCAAAGGAAGATAGATGAATGCATAAAGTTAGAAGAAGAAGCATAAATCTTGAGATCTGATCTGGAAAAGGAAAGAATTTTTGAAGACAAATTCAAGATAAGCTTGGCAATGCTTCATGAATTGATTACCTCTCAAAGACTGACAATGGGTAAGAGTGGTTTAGGGTTTGAGGAAGGTCATAATTCTAAAGCAAAGCAATCCACTGGTAAGAAGACGTGGTACAAAAATAGAAAAATCAAGGAGCTAAGAAGCAATTCCAGAAAAATTCATGTCAAACAACATGATGCTAAAAGGTATTTATCCTTCAATGGTGTTTGTTATTCTTGCAATAAATTTGGTCATAAGGAAAAAGACTACAAAAGTATAATAAACGATTCTTTGTCATTCTAAAGAAAATTTTCTAAGAAGAAGAATGGATATAAAGTTAGTCTATTGAATAAAAGGGAAAATGGGAAGAAAAATGTTGTTTGTTGTAAGTGTAGTAATTTGGAACACCTTGGTAGTAACAGCGGAAGAAAGAAAAATATTTATCCGGCGAAAAAGAAAGATCAAATCATTGATCCAAAAGAAGCAAGAAAGGAAATGAAAAGGATTCAGAGAAAGGAATCATCGGTCTTATCTGTACCGATCTCTGGTGCAAATACTCTAGCCAATTTCTATATAAAAGTAGTGGCTAAGGGGGAGCAATCATCATAAAATCTAATAAACACCCTCATCAGTACTTGTGTCATATCATGACAAAAGTATATTTAATGTGATAGCAAGATTAAGGTATTTTCTCAGACATATGTGTGAAGGATGAAGTTTGTAGAATTTGAAAGAATGGAGGTGTACACAATTCTCGAGGAAATCTACCTACAAGTTGAAGCATTTATTGCAAAATCATTTGGAATGGAAGGAATAAATTCAGATAATATTAAAGGCTTATGTATTTTTGAAGAAGCATGAAAAGGAAGATTAGAAGGAAATTGAGAGTTTCACGGTTTGAAGAAGATATAAGACAGATTCGAAGTGAGCTCTAGAAGCAGGATATCTATACATTCCTTTTTCACATTTTCAGAGGTATTCCTGTTTGCACAATCTTCCACTTTTATTTCCATAAATAATTCAAAGGTTGTGAGTTGTGCGGATAAAGTTAGGTTGAAGAAATATTTGAGGAATGTTTCGAAAGATTCTATTGGTGCATTCTCTTTTGGGAAGTTATTCCTGTAAGGGAATTCAGGTGGTTATTCACATGTATGAAATTTACGAGAATGCAATGATTTAAAATCATTTGCAATGCACAATGTAATTATTAATCCCGAATGAATATTAATGAAATCCTTTTTTTGTTTGCAATGTAAAATCATTTGCTCTTTTATTTTTACTTCTCTACATCTGAACACCATCTAAACTTTGTTGTGCTCATAGACTTAGCTAACGAATCAACAACATTCATCAAAGTCTTTACCTTAACCAGCTTCACCCTACCATTTTCGACCATATCTCTAAAAAAATGATATTGTATATCAATGTGCTTGGTCCTAGCATGAAATGTTGGGTTCTTAGCTAGACATATCACACTCTGACTATCACAATAAATTATCACTGCACCTTGTTTAATTCCAATATTTGAACAAAGTCTCTTATGCAAAATGGCTTCTTTACAAGCATGATTAACTGCCATATACTCTACTTCAGTAGTGGACAAAACAGCCATAGCATGTTGCTTACTCGTCCAACTGATTGCACTACCAAATAAAGTAATCACATAAGCACTAGTGGATCATTTGCTATCAACATCACTTGCCCAATTTAAAACCACATAACCATGAATATCAAGGGAAATCTCATCTTTCATCATACTACTATGATAACACAAGGAATAATCTGAGGTACCGTGCAAATATCTGAAGACTCTTTTAATTACATCCCAATGAACTCTACCAGTATTAGACATATCTAGAAAGAACTCCCACTACTTGGGTAATGTTTGGTATAGTAAAAACCATAGCCTACATCAAACTTCCAACTTCACTCTAGTAAATGATGAGTATCATTACATTCCTCATCATTTAATTATATTCAAAGGGGAGAAAAAATCATTTGCATGGCATGTTTTTTCTACAAACGGAATTGAAAGACAATGCATGAAAGAAATTGTTGGAATCAAATCTAATCTAAGAGCTTGTAAATGAAATGTTGGAATTAAATCTATGATAAAAAAACTTGTAAAAGGAAATACTAGAAATGTAATTGCTGGAATCAAATCTATCCTAGGAAACTTGTAAAGGGAAATATTGGAAATGTAATTGCTAGAAATGAAATTGCTGCTAAGAAATAAAACTACAAACAACAACTGCTGCTAAAAACTAAATTATATTATTTTATAAATTATAGAAATGAATTTATAGAATTCTTATCTTCAACTAATCTCAAAGATGAGCCTTAATTGTTGTGCAACAACTTGCTAGAAGATAAGAACATGTGTTGAGGGAAAAAAATGAGTCTTTCTTTCATCTAGTTGAGTCAATCTTCTTTGGTCATCCAAAACAAATATGCATATTTTTCAGCCCCTAAACAAGCTCCAAAAAGACATTTGACTATTGAAAAAGTCATTTTTTTCCCTTGTGCATCATTAAAACTCATAAAACAGCTCCTAGATGCTTGCAAAAAGGTTCAAACTACCCAAAATTGTCTCCTAGATATGCTTCATTTGTTTGCACAACCCAACAACCTACCTTAATACTTGAAACTTCCCCCTAGATTCTCTCAACTATTGTCCCTTAACTGCTCATAAAATCCCAAATTGTTCAACCTCTTTATAAATGATCCTTCACTTAGTTTCGAGAATTCTGAAGCATAGAAGCAAACAGATGAACAAATTCTAAAAATTCTGGAGTATGGAAGTAGATTTATGGAGCATCGGACTGGTAAGTTTTCTTTCAAACCACGAACCGGGTTTTTGTGAAATTTAATGGGTTTTTTGTATTTTCTTGTCTTCAAATTTTTGTCCAAAAATCTCAAGAACCCAAATTGTAATTTTTAAAATATGATGAAATCTTTGACTATTGCAACTGAAAATCTCTTACTTTCCTCATCATATCTAGTCTTGATAAACTTCATAATTAAACAAAATACATATTTTTATTTGGCTAATAGATAAAGCATTTTTTTGTCTCATTAGTAAGGTACTCTACTCATGTCTTCCATCCCTGATGGGGATGTTGGACAATCTAAAATAGATAACTTTGTTCCAACTAAAATAGGAACACACAGTGGTCTACAATTCTACATATTAAACCTCTATAAAATTGAATTGACATACTTACTTTGGCCAAGCCATAGCTTTCTATTCACTCTATCTCTTTCAATTTTCATCCCAAGAAAGTGTTTAGCTACACCAGGATCTTTCATTTCAAATTTAACAAGAAGTTGAAATTTTATTTTTGAAATCATACTTTTCCCTCTACTAATAAATAATATATCATCAACATATAATGCAATAAATAGGAAATGATCACCATCAATTTTTTAATAAACATAATGATCTAATTTAGAACGCTCCAATCCCAAACTCAACACATATGTATCAAGTTTTCAGTACCACACCCTAGGACTCTATTTTAAGCCATACAAATATTTATTCAATTTGCAAACCAATTTACTTTTACCCTTCACCACTTAGTGCTCTAATTGTGTCATATAAATATCCTCCTCCAAGTCACCATGAAGGAAAGTAGTTTTCAAATCCATTTGTTCAACCTGTAAATTATAAGCAGCACCAATAGAAAGCAAAAATCTAATGGATGTTATTTTTACAACAGGACAAAATATCTCACCATAATCAACACCCTCAACTTGAGAGTAACCTTTTGCAACCAACCTTGCTTTATATTTCTCAATACTTCCATCTGAACCAATTTTTTTTTAACACTCATTTGCAACGAATAGGTTTTCATCCTTCAGGAAATGGTACAAGATCCTATGTATCATTCTTTTTCAAAACTACCATTTCTTCATTCATAGCAATCTTCCAAGATTCTGTATCATTCATAGCTAATGCCTCTTCTACCAATCTGGGTTCACCCATGTTAGTATTCAAATTAAAAATACATCTCTAATCATCAAGTGGTTTTTTATGCCTTCTAGACCTACAAACAAGCAGAGTTTTAGGTTCTTCCTCCTCTTTTAAAGATTCAGATCTAGATGAGCTCTCCTCAACTTCTTGTCTATCCATGGGTCTCGATTCAACTTTCTTAGGTGTAGAAGGAAATTGAATCACATCTTCCTATTTACTTTGTTTTGGCTACAATGTAATAGAAAAAGGCTTAGATTCTATAAAAATAACACTTCTACTATGTATTACCTTTTGTACAACAAGATCCCAAAGCTTGTACCCTTTCACACCATAACTGTATCTGATGAAGATACATTTCACAACTTTTTTCTCCAACTTTGTTCGCTTCTCCTTTGGCACATGTGCATATGCCTTACAACCAAAAACTCTAAGATGTCTTAATGAAGGATTGTGGCCTGATCATGCCTCTATAGGCATCTTATAGACAAGACTTGATGTAGGAGACCTATTAATTAGGTAACAAGCAGTGGCAATAGCTTCAACCCAAAACCTTTGTTCTAGACCAACACCACTTAGCATACTCATAGCCTTCTCCATAAATGTCCTATTCATTCTTTCTACAACTCCATTATTTTGTGGAGAATGTGGAGTTGTCTTCTATCTATGAATATCATAATATTTACAAAATGAACTTAGAACAAACATTCAATAAGAATTGATCTTAGTAAAGATGACATTAGTTGAAAAAGCATATCAATTTGCATTGAAGGTGGAAGAGAAGTTGAACAAGAAATTTGAGCAAAGCAGAGAATTGCAAGAGGAAGATTCTAGAGGAGTGGAACCCAATCCGAAGAAAGAAGAACTTATGCAGAGTAGAACATAGATGTAGAAACCTACCAGAGTGAAGAAAAGGATGCTAATTCATACCACAAAGAAAGAGAAGATAGAAATTTCTACCGCAATGACAAAGTTCATAATTATCACCGCAATGATGGATAGCAGAGAGATGAAAGAAGATCTAAGAGAAGACCATTCAGAGGAACCTGTTTTAAGTGTGGAGGTGAAGGACATAGAGCATTTGAGTGTCATTAAGAAAGTATTGGAAAGAAACCTGAGCATATCGAAAGAGAAACTTATGTGGATGAAGAACCTGTTGGATCCCCTAATTCAGTTGGGAAACCAAAGAAAGATGAATCATTAGTGATGAGTAAAAATTTGATGCATGAAGAGGTGACCGAGGAACCACTACAAAGAAAGAGTCTATTCAAAACCATATGTAAGTCCAGAGGAAAGGTATGTAAATTTATCATTGATAGTGGTAGTACTGATAATCTAGTTTCAGAGGATATGGTAATCAAGTTAAATTGGAGAGATTGAAACATCCAAACCCTTATAGGATAGCATGGATTCAAGATGATCATAAGATATTGGTGAATGATAAATGTTTGGTGAAATTTAATATTGGATCATATAGGGATGAAGTATTGTGTGATATTATGCCTATGTATGCTTGTCATTTACTTCTAGGAAGACCATGGAAATATGATAAGAAATCAATTCATGATGGAAGAAGGAACACTTATACTGTGGCATAAAATGGAAAGAGAATCAAGTTGCTACCTTTAGAGGAAGAGGAAAGGACTAAAGTTTGTGGCACTGCCAAACTATGTTTGGTAGATGGAAGGAAGGTTCTTGATGGATTGAGACATGATAACATGTGCTTTGCATTGATTCCAAAGAAGGGCGGTAGTCTAGAGACAACAAAGGATGAAGATCCACTATAGATAGAAGTATCAGAGTTGTTGACAAAGCATGAAGACATCGTGTCAGAGAATGTACCAGAGGGACTACCACCAGTCAAGAGTATCAGTCATCATATAGATCTTATACTAGGAGCAAGTTTTCCCAACAAGGTAGCACATAGAATGAAATTGACAGAGAATGCAAAGTTAAACCAACACATACAAGAGTTGTTGAGGAAAGGATTGATCAGAGAAAGTTTAAGCACATGCACGATACATGTTGTACTTGCACTAAAGCAAGATGGAGAGTGGAGAATGTGTACAGATTCAAGAGCAATTAATAGGATCACTATCGAGTATAGATTTCCATTGCCAAGGATGGATGACATTATGGACTATATGAGTGGAGAAATGTATTTCACAAAGATTGACCTAAAGAGTGGATATCATCATATCAAAATTAGAGAAGGAGATGAATGGAAGACTACATTTAAGACTAATGAAGGATTATATGAGTGGTTAGTAATTCCTTTTGGATTGACCAATGCACCAAACACTTTCATGAGATTGATAAATGAGGAACTAAAGAAATTTTTGGGTAAGTTTGTCATTGTTTACTTGGATGATATTTTTATTTTCAATAAGATTAGAAAATAGCATTTGTGGCACATTCGACAATTGTTGTAGATGTTGAGAGAGGAGAAGTTGTTGATTAATGTCAAGAAGTGTAGTTTCATGAAAACAAAGTTAGTTATCTTGGATTTGTTATTTTTGCTGAAGGATTGAAGATGGACCTTGAGAAAGTGAAAGCAATTGTTGTTTGGCCTACACCAATAAACATTGGAGAGAGGAGATCATTTCATATATTAGCTAGTTTCTATCATAGGTTTATAGGGAGTTTCATTGGAATTTATAACCCCATTATAGAGACAATGAGAGGAGATAAAAATGAATTTAAGTGGACATTCAGAGCACTAAGAAGTTTTGAATTGTTGAAACAAAAGGTGACAGAGCAGCCAGTGTTAGCACTACTAGATTTTGACAAAGTATTTCAAGTTGATTGTGATGCAAGTGGAAATGAAATTGGAGTAGTGTTGATTCAAGAAGGAAGACCTATAGCCTATTCAATTGATAATTTGAATGATGCTCAAAGAAGATATTCAATTTATGATCAAGAATTCTATTCCATAATTCAAGCCCCCAAGAATTGGAGACATTATTTGTTTCCTAAGGATTTTGTGTTGTATATAGATCATCAAGCTTTTTAGTAGTTGAATAGTCAAGGAAAGTTGAATCAAAGACATATGAGATAGGTTGAGTTCTTGCAGAGTTATACATTTGTGTTGAAGCATAGGAGTGGTAATTCAAATAATGTTGCAGATGCATTGAGTAGGAAAAGGAATTTGCTAACATAGATAAGAGTGGAAGTGTTGGGATTTGAGGAATTGAAGCATATGCCTGAAGATGATGTAGATTTTGGTGAAGCGTGGAGAGCATGTAAGGAACTAGTAGTGACAAACTGGAGCCAATGGTTGGACTATTTCATTCAAGAAGGTATGTTATTCAAAGGAAATTAGTTATGTATTCCAAGGAGTTTAATGAGACAAAATTTGATCAAATAAAAGCATAGTGGAGGTTTAGTAAGACATTTTGGAGTGGATAAGATAGTGGCTTTGGTGAGTGAACATTATTTTTGGCCGTAGATATATAAGGATGTCAGAAAGTATGTTCAAAATTGTAGACTTTGTTAAGTTGCAAAAGGGAGTAGTCAGAATACTGGATTGTGCAAACCTTTGACAGTACCTGAGAGACCTTGTGAAGATTTGAGCATGAATTTCATATTGGGATTTCCAAGAACATAGAGAGGTTATGATTCTATAATGATAATAGTGGACATATTTTCTAAAATGGCACATTTCATTCCTTGTAAGAAGACTAATGATGTTGTGCATGTTGCTCACTTATTTTCAAGGAGATTATGAGAGTGCATGGATTACCTAAAAATATTGTTTTAGACAGAGACACCAAGTTTGTTGGAACTTTTGGAGGACATTGTGGAAGAATATGAAGATGGATTTGAAGTTCAATTCAGCATATCACCCACAAACAGATGGAAAAATGGAGGTAGTAAATAAAATTTTGGGTAACTTATAAGATGTTTGGCTAGAGAGAAGGCAGGAAGTTGGGATATAGTTTTACCACAGGTAGAGTTTGCATACAATAATTCAGTCAACCGGAGTACAGGGAATACACCATTTGAGATTGTCACTGGAGCACATCCTAGAGGAGTTGTAGAGTTAAGAGAAATTAGTATGGAGAACAAAAGGAGTGTGGAGGTAGAAGAGTTTGTAGATTTCCTGGAGACATTGCATAATCAGGTCTAGAAGTATTTGGAAGGCAGGAACAGTAAGTATAAGTAGAAGGAAAATGAGCATCGAAGAAATAAGGAATTTATTGTTGGGGATGAAGTAATGGTGTATCTAAGGAACGAAATATTTCTAGTTGGTACATACAATAAATTGAAGTTGAGGAAGTTTGGACCATGTAAGATTCTAAGGAAGTTTGATTTTGGAAATGCATATGAAGTGGAGTTATTGGAGATATTGGGTATATCACCTATTTTCCATGTTGTAAACATATATGAGTTTCATATAAGACAATCAAGTGGCAGTAATAGTGATAAAGTGGATTTGAAGGAGCCATTACCACATCAAGCATTGAAGGAGATTGAGCAGATTTTGGATACTAGAACCGGAAGAAGCACTAGGAAAAAGCAGTACAAAGAATACCTTATGATGTGGAAAGATAGACCAGTGGAGGATTCATCATGGATCTCTCAAGCTAAGGTGGACCGTTTTGGTTTTCCTCTTAGCCTTGGAAAGTGAGGGACTCACTTTTCTTCCAACCTCGAGTTTTTGATGCAGGAGTATCCATGGTTGTAAAGCAATCCTGTATCAACAAAAAACATTTATTTTCCTGCATTGCACTATGTAGCAATTTCAGTATTTCATTCCAAATTTTATCACATCATTGTTTCTCAACTCACATAGCAGGATATAACATCTACACATTGACATCTATCACATATCTAGATTTCTCATCATTTGCATTTCTCTATCAAAAGTTATTGCTCTCAAAATTTCACTATATTTCTCAGTTAAAGCATTTATGGTCGACCTGGTCTAGATTTCTTAGTGTGGACCTATTCCATATCATGTGAAGCTTAAATGGGACATCATACAAGCATCTTGGGTTCATTGGGACCTATCTTGGACATTCGTAATTTATTTCTCCTTGTGTGAGATTATCTTTCCATATCTTGAGGTCGACCTTCATGTATGATAATTCATTGGGTTATGCACCCTTGTGGCTAATGCAAACCTTTGTTTGAGCTTGAGAAGCATATTTATAAGCATTTATAACTCATAGGAAGTCAATATTTTTTAGAAGTAAGATTTAGATTCAAGAATTTTTTGCATCAACCCTTTGGGGCATGTAATAACGCCTTTTGCCTAGTTGTATTGTTGAATGCCCTTGTGGCAGGCCTGTGAGCCCTGGATATTCATCCATGAGGCATGTATTGCATGTAAGATTATCAATTCAATAAAGATTCATGTTTGCATATCAGTTTCTTGTGTTATTTCCACTATGTTGACTCTTAACTACACTGTTTGGACTGTTCTTCTGAACCCTCCTACCATGACTACACCAAGTGGTATCAGAGTGAGTTTTCTATTCCTAAAGGCATTCCTTGAGGTGAATAAATTGTCGACCTAAGGAAAACTACATGTGTTTTCAACCGATCACCATTTGTGAGGTAGTTGAAACCCTTGTATCCAGATCATCAAATTGAGGTAGTTGTACTGAATTCGAGGGGAGAGATGTCGCCAAGGAGAGTGCCTGCTATGGCGAATGTTGCTAGAAGAATGGATGAAATGTTGGAAATGATGCAGGAGATGCGAGTCCGATTAGATGCAGTAGAAGAATACTGAAAGCGAGGCCTAAACCCTAGACATGATGATGAAAGTAATGATGAAACAGATCATGTTGCGAACTGAATTGAAGATGCCCTAGATGGAGAAGAAGAATTAAATCATATAAAGATGTTAAAAGTGATCACAAGGATTAGGAAAAGAGCTAGAGTTGAAATTCAAAATTATGTGAGAAATTTGAATCCAAAAGAACTAATTGATTGGATAAATGAAATGGAAGAATACTTTGAATATGAAGAAACTGAAGATCTAGAAAGAGTCATATTTGTGAAAACAAAGCTGAAAGGTCATGCTACATTATGGTGGAAAGAAGTCCAATTGGATAGAAATAGAAGAGGAAAAGAGAATATCATCAAGTGGGATAAAATGGCGACAAAATTGAAGAATCAATGAATACCAGTAGATTATGAACTTGAATTGTTGAAGAGATTTTAGAACCTGAGACAAATGGAGAGATATGTGAAGGATTCTACTAAATAATTCTACAAGATGATAATCAGAACCGGTCATAGTGAAGCAAGTAAAGAAAAGGTTGCAAGATATATCAATGGACTGAGAACAAACATTCAAGAAGAATTGAACTTGGTAAAGATGACATCAGTTGAAGAAGCATATCAATTTGCATTAAAGGTGGAAGAGAAGTTGAACCAGAAATTTGAGAAAAGGTAGAGAAGTGCAAGAGGAAGATTCCAAAGGAGTGGAACCCAATCCAGAGAAAGAAGATGTTATGCAGAGCAAAACAAAGATGTAAAACCCTACTAGAGTGAACAAAAGGATGCTAATTCATATTGCAAAGGAAGAGAAGATAAAAATTTCTATTGTAGTGAAAGAGGGGGTCATAATTCTCACCGCAATGATGGAAACCACATATATGGATGAAGATCTAAAAGAAGACCATTTAAAGGAACCTATTTTAAGTGTGGAGGTGAAGGACATAGAGCATTTGAGTGTCATTACTTGGAAGTACCAGAAAGAAACCTAAGCATACTGAAAGAGCAACTTATGTGGATGAAGAACCTATTGGATCCCCTAATTCAATTGGGAAACCAGAGAAAGGTGAATCATTGGTGATGAGGAGAGATTTGATGCATGAAGAGGTGACTAAGGAACCACCACAAAGAAAGAGTCTATTCAGAACCATATGTAAGTTTAGAGGAAAGATATGTAAAGTTATCATTGATAGTGGTAGTACAAATAATCTAGTTTCAAAGGAGATGGTAACCAAGTTGAATTTGGAGATATTGAAACATCCAAACCCTTATAGGATAGCATGGATTCAAGATGATGATAAGATATTGGTCAGTGAGCAATGTTTGGTGAAATTTCACATTGGATCATATAGGGATGAAGTATTGCGTGATATTATGCCTATGGATGCTTGTTATTCATTATTAGGAAGACCATGTAAATATGATAAAAATCAATTCATGATGGAAGAAGGATCACTTATACTGTGACATAAAATGGAAAGAGAATCAAGTTGCTACCTGTAGACACTCAAAATTTGTCCTCACAACTCATCCTTTTTTTCATCTATTAATTAAATGGATATTATTATCTGATTAATTAATTCATTTAATACTTTCTTCTATTCATTCATCAATTCACTTAAATCATTAACATATTATAAGCATTTATCCATATTATAAGCATTTATTCATTCATTTATATTATAATAATTTATCCATCTGCATAATCAATCAGTTATCCATTTCATATTACTCCATTTGCATTAATCATTAAAATATCCATTACATTTTCATTAAATCATTTAAATACGTAAATCCATTAAATCATTCATCCATTAATTTGAAAATGCACTTTATTCTAAATTCCTTAACCTACACTTTATCATAAATCCATTTATTTATCTATCTCATTTCAATCAACTTCACTTGATTAAAGAATATGGGATAAACATCCATTTCTCTACTTCACTCTTTTATCCCACATTTCTCCCGTAACTTGAATCTATCATGAGGACATCTATATAAGCCCTCTCTTCTCACCAAAAAAGACATTCAATTTCGTTCATACAATCCTTTCTTCCATTGATCATAGCTTCTTGTTGCACTTGTGCTTGTGAAAATTTGAGAGCACCAAATTCATAAATCAAGATCTTGATGATAGGAGAAAAATGGAGTGACTTTTCCTTTTGAATGCATGTGGTGGAGGAGCACCAATCCTTTTTCAGTGAATTTGTTCTAGTTGATTCATGATAGGTTGAGTCTAGATGTTGGAGTCTAAGTGGTTTTGAGTGTTTGAGTTTAAATAAGGTCAATTGAGACCATTTTTATGTAATTGTAAAACTTTGGTGTCTTTTGGGTTAATGTTGTAAAAGTTGCACAACTATGTAAAAAGTTATCGACACAAATTTGGAAAAAATGCAAAATATGGAAAAAATTTCAAAAGACAGTTTTGTACGGTTGGGTTAGTTGTATTTAGAGGGAAACAAGTTTAAAAAGGAGGGAGATCTCATTGTAAAGGGGTTCTAAGAGTTTTTGAAGAAGAAAATCAATAAGATATCACTGTTTACTGCCATTTTATGTATATTTTCTTTGTTTTCTAACTGGGTACAGCTTGTACTGGTGAATTTTGACACAAATCTGTTTAGAATTCATTTTAATAGGGAACTAGATTTCATTTGGTTCCATTTTGAATAAGTTTCATTGTATTTAAAGCATTTTTGAAGCCAATTTCTGTAAGCGGGTATGCATACCCTGTTTTAAGGGTTTTGTGTAAAAAAATGACATTTTAAGCCATTCCACCCACTATCCTTTTCTGTAACTCAGTGGAATGGCTCATTAGGGAATAAATTAGGTGTGTGTATGGTTTCTTTGTGCAGGGAAGATAAATTAAGGCATTTGTGTTGCTACCCTGACTGTATTTGTGTGAAATTTGCTTGAAAATGATGGTTTTGCACTAGGGTTTGATGAAAGATTGTTGATAGAGGTTTGGTGAATGTTTTTTAAGCATATGTAGGCACAAAGAAAGGTGTTTAAAGTGATGGTAGGGTGTGGTAAGGTCTGTAAGGTGGTTTTTCAATAAACCCCCATGTAATTGGCTTGAAAGGAGGGTTTCTTGGTAGAGTGCCTTGGAGAACGTGTACCTACAAAAAAATTGTGAAATTTTGGGTTTTGATGTCTAGTGAGTGTTTTCCCATTGATTTTTTGGATTGGAAGTAGGTTTAGAAGGGTGACCCTTTGTAAAAGTGGCCTAATTCAAGGCCCAGGTCAACGTAGAAGTCATATTTTCAAGTTGATGTTCTAAAGGAGTTGCTTGGGGTTCTGAGATATGTTATGATAGGATTTAATGGGTGTCTAAATGTATTGGGAGTTTGTTGGTTGTGAGAGTTTTCTATGAGTTGGGCTAAAAAATCAAGGTCTGCAAACCTATAAGAGAAGAAGTGAGATTATGTGAAGAATTGTCATTGTTAGGGTTTGTTGTTTCAAAACCTTGTTGAACTTAGTTGATTTTGTGGTGATTGTGTTGGAATCCACCCTGATTGACATCAACATGTGTTTTGGTTTTGCATGGTTTAGTTTACATTTTTGCATGTGCTTTCATTTAAGAAAGACTTCATTGATGTTATGTTGAAATTTTGATTTGGTTCTATAGATTAAATCAACTTTTTTAGTTTTCAGCATACGCATAATGGTGAACCCGATGTGAAATTAGTTTATGGATGTTATTTTGCAACAATATTGTAGACAAAATTATGTTGAATCCAAATATTCTGCAGTATTTAAACGTTTTCCCATTATGGTTTAACGAATATTCTACTGTATGGTTGAATATTTAGATGATAATATGAATTTGAAGCTAACATTTTATCAAAAAAAATTGTCTTTTCCATGCATTGTTGTGCAGCAGTTGTAAGAAATTTGGATGAGTATTTCCTCATAGTTTCTTCTATTGGTAAATGTAAAGCATAATCTTTCATTCATGGAGTCTACCATCAAGCTTCTTGTGGTTTGACATCGTGCATGCATGTCTATTGGAATGATTTGAATATTATCCCCTGTTCTAGAGCTCTTACACAACATTAATATCATGATTCCATCATTGGTTGCAAATCCACAATTTGCATTAATTTTTAGTAACTAATTTCTAGTTGCTAATTTCTAGTAACTAATTTCTAGTTAGTAATTTCTAATTGGTAATTTCTAGTCGCTAATTTCTAGTCGCTAATTTCTAGTAACTAATTTCTAGTCGCTAATTTCTAGTTGCTAATTTCTAGTAACTAATTTCTAGTTGCTAATTTCTAGTTGCTAATTTCCAATAACTAATTTTTATTAATTTTTAGTAACTTATTTGTTTTTATAAGATAAGCAACATTTATAGGGTGTTGTACCCTCTACACGAAGAGACAAGTAGGGTTTTGGAAGGGCCCAAAACCTTGAACAAAAAGGAAGCTACCAAACACCAAAGTCATAGACATTTCCAACAAAACAGAGAAACAGAAATAACAGTCACACCACAAAAACACAACGAACTTACAACCAACACCTGGTTACCAAGTAACCAGGAGCAATAGAACTCAAAGGACCAACAACAGTCCTAAGTCAAATACAAAAAGTAACAAAGGCCATGAGCCATAGAAGGCTAACCCAACAACAAACTCCATCTCCACCTCTATAGGAGACAAGAAGAGTGAACATAAGTTGAAGCACCAAAGCCACCGTTCCAGCAACCCAAAAACTCTCCACCTCAATAAAAGAGTTTGAAGGCAAAACAGAGCTAAAGACAACAACCACCCCTTGCAGCAACAACAATCCCCACCAACTAAACCAGACTCCACCTCTATAGGAGAAGGATCCACTTCCCCAAGTCCACAACCTCCACCTCTAAAAGGATCAAATTCCACCTCTAATGGAGCCAAAATTTGAGGACCCAAAAGGAGAGAATGAAGAAAAGAAGAAAGGGTGATAGTTGTACAATTTACCCCTAAAATCAATAGGGTAGTTTGAGCCAACAAGATTCCCAAAGGAGCTTTCAAGACAACCCCCACTAAAAAACATCTCTGTAAACAACAGTTAACTGTAAGCAGAGACATGGTCACCAAAAACACCCAAGCTTCAAGAAAACCACCTTCTTGCCACAATCCAAAAACAAAATACAGGGAAATATGCACCCTATCCAACTTGACATAGTCATGGAAAGCCATAAATTCCATAACCCATAATAGAAAAACCTTCCACCGGAGACTAGCAATCCTCATAGAACTAGACAACAACTAAGCACAAGCCTTGGCCCGGAAACAACCCAAACCCTTGCACACATAAAGGCCACAAGAGTAGGGGGAAAATGAGTCAAGGCAAGCACTCATCACAACTCCACACCACAACAGAAGAATGACAGAAGTGTCACTAAGACCAAGGACTCCCTCCAACAAGAGAGTCAAGCAACTCCCCACCGCCAAGGAGAAAGCAAGGATCGAAAGAGTGTGGAACAGAATCCGCATAACCCAAAACTTAAACCCCAGAGGCACAAGAGCAATAGACCAGTACCTATGAGACCTCGACAAAGGGTGAGGAGGAAGATCAACCGTCACCCACACCACAACCAACAGAGACCCTGAAGGGGCCAATGAGTAGAGGAAGCCATGAGTCAACACTGAACCAGCATCAACGACAACCACAAAGACTCCACCAATGAAAGCAGAATACAACCTTGCATCGCCATGCTCATTCCCATCCTTGTTGCACCACAAAGGGAAGACCAAGCTAGCTTCAATGCCCACGAAGGCCAAGCAAAACATCTACACCAAAGCACCGATAAACACAATGGAAAGAGGAACACATTCCTCATCACTGATAGAAGAAATGAGGATTTGTAACAATTTAGACCCAACAAACACACTAGCATCAACTAGCTTCGGACAAGCCCACAAAGGCACTCTCGAGACCACTAACTCCACCCACCACAAAACCCAAACAGGGCCAGGAGCGGAGACACCCTGCACAACAACGATATGAGCCACATCAAACAAATCTCCGGACCCAATGACCACAATAGACAGATCCGCTGAAGATATGCCAAAGCCACAAAGAACTAAAGAAACGACCCTTTAAAGATCACCTCTGGCCTGAACTAGAGACCTGTAGAGGAGACACAAGGAGTCCCAAACATATAAAAATACACAAACCCGACCATAGGAGAAGCGCTCACGAGGAGGGGAGCAACATGCCACACAATTGTAATTTCCACCAGAAAGAGCAACAATGTCCACATAAAGGAGCCCGAAACCATACACTTGGCCCAAAGGAACCCAAGTAGCCAGATCACCGCATCATCATCATCATACTCAAAGTCTTTGCCATCATTGAAGCCTGGAGTTTTCAAATTTGGAGCCCTGCTCCTATTCTCGCTAAACCATTGCAGAGCCATTAAACTACCAAGATATTCTACACCATAATTTTCTAGAATCAATAATTGTATTAATTTAGTTAGATTAATTCAAGATATTCTACGATATAATTTGTTAATTTAGATTAATTCAAAATATTCTACATAATTTGTTAGTTTAGATTAATCTTAGTAATTAATTTAGTTTAGATTAATTCTAGTTTTGATTAATTTAGACTGATTTTAGTTTGATTAATTTAGATTAATCTTAGCAATTAATTTAGTTTAGATTAGTTCTAGTTTTGATTAATTTAAATTAATTTTAGTAATTAACTTTGTTAATTTAGATTATTTTTAGTTTAGAATTAATTTTAATTTAGTTTAATTAATCTAGATTCACTTTTGGTTAGTTGGATTAATTTTAGATTAATGCTATTTTCTTTTCTATTTTAATTTTGATTTCGGGGCTAATTTTGTTAATTTGACTTTTTGCAGGTTCGCATGTCAGAGACTTGAAAAATAAAAAAATAAAACTCTCATTTGTTGAAGAACATTGACTCAAACTACTAATCAGTGTGTTGTAGGTTCGATTGTCAGAGAATCTAATCTTGAAACATTGTGTCTTCTTTTTATCAATTAGATCACATTTGGATTCGTTGGTCTAAAAATGAACTCAATTGTTTGTCTCATCATAAGCAAGGGTTAAAATTAACAAGTGTTTTCCATGTCTTGTGGTTTGCATATTTGTCACTGAATGCGTATGCTCTTCTCTCGCACCACTCGACGATCTTGAGAATCAAAAGCATTCCTTTGACATTTTGTATAATCACCCAAACATTTGGATTTGGAATTAAAATGAACCCCATGCGAGTGTGAGGAAAAGGCATTGTGTATGCTCTCTCCTTGTGCTTCATGTGATCTAGGAGATCAAAAACAATGTACTTCCTCCCTTTTGTATACCTTTAGAGGGCCTTCCACCCTGCTTCGAGAGGTGGGAACGACCCAAGCAATAACAAGCTAAAGCCAAGATCTTTCGAACCGCTATATAAAAAATGTGTTTGTGATGAAAGTTATAAACAACAGGTGTGGATGTGTCATACCGACAAGTACCACCCCTAGTGCACGTGTGGCACGTCAAAATCCTTTCTTAGGAAGGGACTGGGAGGCCTCTTGATTGAACATAATCTTGAGCTAATCTTGTTGCGTGTATGGCCACCTAAAAAAATGCCCTTACTAAGAACCAACTGTTGTAGTAGCCAAAAGCCTTTTATTTGTTGGTGCAGGAGGTCAGACCTCTAAAGCCATCCCACGTTCTCGTAGTTCAAAGTTGAGATAGCAAGTTCCTTGAGATCTTTGGGTCTTTGGGAATTTGAATTTTGGTGTGCCCGAGAAGTGTGTGTCGTGTAAGGGGGAGCTAGTGCCACCAAACTTCTAAGCTATCCGCTTTGAATAAGTGCGGCTCAAATTTATCCGAAGTGGGAATCTAGCAAATATTGTCTTTGCCAACCTAGGATTTGTACTTGAATGTTATTTTATTGCAACAATTTAACAACATTCACAATAAAAAACAAACTCAAGTCATTTTTTTTTATGTGTGTGTATTCAAAGTAAACAAGCAAACAAACACCATACCCAAAACTGACAACATTCAAACCTCAAAACAAACTAGGAAAACACATCCAAAACAAGCTTGACATTTAAATCTATTTAGAACAAGGATTTTCTTGCCTCATTCCTGCCATCATTCATTCATCCATCACCTCATCCTTTTGCATTAGACATTCCCCATAGATCAAACTTTAGGTCATCCTTTTAGCTTGCATAAACCTCTTGATTAGGAAGTTCATCAAACTTAGACTAGACCATAGCTTCAAATCTATATTCTCTTGACCTTATATTTCAGACATCAATCATCCTAGTCCGTCATCATTTAGGTTGGTTCCTCAACTCATCAGTCCAGTTTGAGACCACCTTGTCAACACATTAGTCTTTACTTTACCCAAGGTCAATGATAATCAAATTAGTAGCTACACCTATCTTAGTTTGATTAGCAACCATATCTTAGGTTTTAGCCTTCATACTAGGTCATGATTTTCCATCCCTTCATTCCACACTTTGCATACCTTAGTCATAGACTCTTAATTTAGGTATCGTTATTAGGCATCCCTATATATTCAAAAATACAAAAAAAATATCATTTAGGTTACATATCTTAGGCTTAAGTCATACCCTTGTCATTACCTTAGGCTTTGTAGGTCATCACATCATCCACCTTCCCTTTGCAAGTCCTTTCATGGTTGAAACTAGGTCACAAAGGAAACAAAAATACATGACTTTCCCATCGAACAATGAGTTTTTTAACCCATTTGCAAACTCCTCACATGGAACACCTAGACTATACAAATCCTTATTGGAGAAATTTTTCACTAGAGACCAAAATGGAAACATGGTCATAGAAGAACTAGAGGTTCTTGCCCAAGATCCTGAATTTTCCTCTTTTGTGGATGAATTCTTGGCACAAGACCCTCAACGTTACCTAGCTAAACTATTGACAGAAGGTGCCACATTACCTCCTAGTTTTGATATCAATACATTACAAGCATCATCCACATCCATCAACCAAACTCAAGGAAATAATACAACGATCTCTAGTGGCTCTATCCCACAAGTTAATACATCTATGCCATTAGGAGGAAGCACACAAGACACAACGATAATTCACACCTCCTTATTTGGAACACAAGGCATTACACAAGGAATAACCTTTAACACAACGCAACCAATGACACAATCCCTAACACAGTCCATGTCACAACTCCTTGGTTCTACACCTAATCAATTTAACATGATAAACATATCTTCAAATCCATTTGAAGCATCAAGTGCCATAAACACCACATCGTCAAATCCATTTGGAACATCTAGGGCCTTGAACATCACATTATCAAATCTTTTTGGCACAAATAAAAGGACTAGAGTTCATATTCATGGAACTAACATAAACACCCATGTGCCACAAGGTTCTAATATAAAGGTTCCCCAATAAGTAAATACACAAGGTTCTTGTTGTGCATGTTTTGCACACACGCCCCGCTGTAGGCAGGGACCCCCTTTTTTTGCTCCCGATAGGCTGCTTTGCTCCTATCTTGTTTTGCGTGCCCCATTTTCCAAGCCCAAATTGGTCATGTGCTTTCAAACGATCAAATCTCCCTGACCAAATTCACCTACTTGGGGTATTCAAATCCGCAGAGAAATAAAGTCCCCCGTCCCTTTTTTGCCTTTTGTCTTGTTCCTGTTGGCTTGGCCCTTGATCGCTCGATTCACTTTTTTCCACATTTTTGACTTTGGGGCCAACTTTTTGGTGGATTTGGGATGTGTTTGGGGTGCCTAAGTGAACTGCCAAAGTTTCGTCAATGTTCCGTAAAGTTTCGGTAGTTTCAGAACTTTCCCTTTGGAATTCCCTTCCTCTTTGGTTGTTTTGGAAACATCTGTGGACCCCTATCGGTCCAGTTTCCACATTTTTGACTTTGGGGCCAACTTTTTGGTGGATTTGGGATGTGTGTTGGGGTGCCTAAGTGAACTGCCAAAGTTTCGTCAATGTTCCATAAAGTTTCGGTGGTTTCAGAACTTTCCCTCTAGAACTCCCTTCCTCTTTAGTTGTTTTGGAAACATCCGTGGACCCCTGCCAGTCCGGTTTCCACATTTTTGACTTTGGGGCCAACTTTTTGGTGGATTTGGGATGTGTTTGTGGTGCCTAAGTGAATTGCCAAAGTTTCATCAACGTTCGGTTAAGCTTCGGTGGTTTTGGAGCTTCGTCCCCCTTTAGTTGTTTTGGAACATCCGTGGAGCCCTAGCTTTGGAGCCGCCCCCTCTGTGGCCGTTTCCGGGACTCCGTCTCTCTTTGGCCATTTTGAACATCCGTGGAGCCCCTGCGACCCGGCCCCTCTGTGGTCATTTCAGACTTTGTCCCTCTTTGGCCGTTTTGACCATCCGTGGACCCCCGTTGGTCCGGTCCACATTTTTTACTTTGGGGACAACTTTTTGGTGGATTTGGGATGTGTTTGTGGTGCCTAAGTGAACTACCAAAGTTTCATCAATGTTCGGTGGTTTCAGAGCTTTGTCCCCCTTTGTCTGTTTTGGAACATCCGTGGAGCCTCGGTGACTTCGCCCCGGAGCCTGGCCCCCTTTGTGGCCGTTTCCGGGACTTTGTCTCTCTTTGGCCATTTTGAACATCCGTGGAGCCTCGGTGACCTAGCCTCCGTGGCCGTTTCTAGGACTCCATCTCTTCGTGGTCATTTTGAGCTTCCGCTTTTTTTCAAATGGGTCCAATCTTGAGGAAGTTTTTCTGGGCACTCTTCCTTTCCCTTTTCCCATGTGCTATAATTGTAAAATCTTGGTTTTGCTAAGTTTTGTGAGGTCCGGGAACTTCCCTTCTGGTTTGTTGTCCCTCATTCATTGCCTGCCCCCTTGGGCCCGCATTAATGTTTATGGTCCAAATGAGCTCCAAATATGAATATTATGATCTTTTGATGATACATGGATGGATCTAACAAGGATTTTGCAAGATTTGACTAACATTTTCCTTGATTTGTGTATGAAAGCACTTACGACACTTCGTGTATGCAGGATTGAAGAAGCCTATCGCGGGTCTGTCAAGGAGACCCATTGAGAAGGCTGAACAAGGAAAAGCGCATCACTCCTGTCACCATTCATTTCATCCCCTAGCACCCACCAACAGGGTCGGCGTTAGAAGAAGGCCTGTGCCAAGGAATTCAATGACAAAAACGTAAGGGGGTGGCCTTGAAGAAGGCATGAAGGAGTTGTCCTACTTTTCACCAAATGATGATGAGTTGTTTGCCTGAATCAGGGGCAACCAATCAATTGATGCCAATCGTCGACAGGCTCGTTTGATCCAAGGAAGAGCACTGCAAACACATCAAGTAAGAAGGGCAACTTTCAAGTAGTTTCAACTATAGTAAAAGGGCAATCAACTAAATGATGAAACTGCTACAACACCTGGGCACTAGATGACAAAATAGGGAAAGGACAAATGATGTATTTTAAAATTGTTGAATATTGTGGGGTAGGTGAAACCCTAATGTAATTGAATCTGGGCCATTCATTGCAAATTGATCCTAGCCATTCATTTGGGCTTTGGAAAACTATAAATAGGGGCTTGCCCCTCATTTGTAAGGGTTGGAGAGCTGTTGTAAAAAGTATTTGCAGCAATAGAAGACAACATTGTATGATTTTATGGATGTTCTCTTTGAGTTTGCTCATCTTGCATGCATGGTTCTACCTTCTATGTTAGTTTTAGTAGTAGTTTCTTGAATGGTAGTCATGATGGTGTTGCTGTTATAGTATTTGATGAGCTTCCAACCCATACTTTTAGCACTTGTTGATGACAAGTTGCTGTGCAAAGTTAGCCTGGGCTTCTTTCTGTCATTGCTGCAACCTAGTTCAATTGCATGTTCATGATGTGTATGTGTAATTTGAAAATCAGCAGACCTTAGAAGATTGCACTGGTTTTGTGTAGCTATAGGTTTCTCTTGGTCAAGCAAAACTCAATTTAGGAAGCCTGTCTACTTTAGCAGCTACCATTGTTACTGTTCATTCGTAGCTTAGGATTAGAACAACTTTCTTAACCCTTCTCCTTCTGCTATTTCTTTTAATCCTTGGTTAGAGTAGGACCCAAAGCATCACCATGAAGCTAAATCATATGAACTTGATAAGTTTTAACTTGCTGTTTTGAGTGGACAACCACTGTTCATTCACTTCCAGCACTTTGAAACTGCATTTGCAAACCCAACTTCCCATGCTTTGTAACTCATCCGTAAGTCTGTCTTGTGATTCCAGCAAATCACATAAATCAACTGAGATATTCCAAGCACTGTCAATACCTGACATTAGAGACCTTGGGATAGTGTTCTGCAATTTGATTGTGGAAGATTGTCTTTCAAGAGAGGTAGTGCACTTACGCACTGCCTGTGTTGAGAAGTGCATAAAAAACACATCAACAGTTCCTTCCAAGTTAATAGCCAATATACACAAGGTCTAAACACTTCCAATCCTCTCCAAATGCAATCCAATATCAACACCTCATACATCACACCATAAATCCAAATTCCAATTCCAACTCAAACTTTCACATCACAAATCCAAATTCCAAACACAACTCAAACATTCCTACCTCATATCAACACCAACATACCGTCCCACACAAACGTTGGATCGCAAAACACAGGTTTAGGGCCTTACCAAAATGCAATTGTAAATGTCGTAGGCACACCACTTACACCATATGATGTCCTAGCTAATCAAATGTTGGCCTTGAAAAAGCGGGTAGAAACCATGACACTTAACAAATACGAATACTTACTCTATCCAAGAATTATGTCCTTACCCATTTGATAGGACATTATACATGCTTCCTCTTCCTCCAAATTATGTCATGACAACTTTACCTAAATATAAAGGAAGAGGAAACCCCATCAAGCATGTGAGGGAATTTCATATGACCTTGATTGACATTGCTTTTGAACAAACATACTTAATGAGACTATTTCCTAGAAGTCTCATAGGACATGCTTTAGAATGGTTCGCCCACCTACTGGCAGGCATAGGATCATGGGATGAACTTATTGACAAATTTATCACCCACTTTTCCTTCAATATTGAAAATGACATCACTATTGCTACCCTATGTCAAATTAAACAAGAAGAGGGTGGAAATTTCATAACATTCTTCCAAAGATGGAGAAGCTTAACTAGTTGTTGTCCTATTGAAATTCCTAAAAAATGAAAAAAATTCATGTTCATGCAAAACTTGAACACAAACTTAAAGTATGCCTTGGAAACCCATTGTTGCTCCACATTCGCCGACCTTGTTGAAAATGGGGCCATCCTTAAGAAAACCCTTATCGCTAAAGGGGAAATTAAAAATTATACCAAAACACAAAATTCCCAAGGGACATCAAATGATAAAAACAAGTTGTGGTCTTGTAACAAGAATGTAACAAACGATGGAGTCATAAATGTGAAAGCTATGAACAAAACAGGTCCCACATTGACTCTTAAAGCACCCAACACAAACAATAAAACACCATATGTTTCCAACCAAGTAGCTAATGTGATACAAAATAATCAAGAACGAGGACCCCCAAGTCAACCAAGGCAATACCCACGAAGACAATACACTCCTTTACCAGAACCAATTGAATCTGTCTTGTAGAAGCTAGTACAATCAAACATCATACAACTCCCAGAGCCCAAACCATATGACCCAGGACAATTTAAACCCTCTTGGTGGGATGACAACACATTTTGTGATTACCACCATATCAAAGGGCATAAGACCTCGTCATACCGTCAGTTGAAGAACATGATTCAAGGCCTAATTGAAAATGGTACCATAGAGGTCGAGGGACAACAACAAACTTCCAATAAAGACCATACAATTTTCAAGAATCCATAGCAAGACCATGGAAAACCCTCCAATTCGGGTCAAAAGATAGACAACCATGCCAATTATACCAACACCTCTTTTGACTACACAATTATTAACCACATCCGAGCTGTTGACGATCATATTAACACAATCACCATTATGAAGCAACCTGAATGCGTCGTTACTACCTCTAGGTCTAAGGTTACCATATCTGGTCCTCCTCCAAAGCAGCCACAATCTAAAGCCCAATACAACCTTGTTGACCAATTAGGCAAGACACCCACACAGATTTCCATCCTTGAGCTTCTATGCATATCACCTAAACAAAAAAGCTATCCTCGATAAGGCTTTGAAAGAAACCTCTGTCCCTACTGACCTGGATGTCAACCAATTTGAAGCTATGGTTGGATATTTGGCCAACTACACCATGTCTCTTTTTCTGATAAAGATTACTCTACATCCAAGTCAAACCATAACGACCCATTACACCTTAAGGTCTTCATCAACAAACATAAGGTCAGACGAGTCCTAGTAGATGGTGGGGCTGGATTGAACATTTGCACTTTAAAACTGGTGAAGGCATTGGGCCTCTCTAAAGCATGTGTGGATACAACTAAGAGCATTGTCATCAAAGCTTATGATGATGAAGAACATTCTTCTGAGGGCGTTATCACACTACTTATCAAGGTTGGACCTGCAGTACTAGATACCACATTCGAGTCTTGAATCTTGAACTACCGTACAACCTACTCCTCGACCAACTATGAATCCATGCCATGAAAGCCATTCCATCCACATACCAGCAATGTCTGAAGTTTCTTCACGGAGGCACTGAAATTACAGTCACAGGAGATCCCGATCCCTTTCAATATTGCAACAATCTGAGAGGGACTACTTAATTCCAAGTGCCTGTCAACCAAGAGGCCTCATCATCTCACTACATTGATCCATCTTCATTGACCAATTCATCCACTCCATTTATCATGCCATCAAACCCCAAGGTCCAAGTCCATAATATGGGATGTGGAGAATACCGTATGGATAATTTTCTAACAAAAGATAATGCTAATGTTGCTGAGAAAGTTCAAAATTCTAACGCTGATGTCAAGATAGCTGCAAAAGGAACAAAAAGAGATGGTCGTGCTTGGATTGAAACCTTTTCAGATCCTGATGATACATTTGCCTTTGCCATATCTACTTTCACTCTATCCACTTATTTATTATACTCATGCATGGACATATACCCACACAAATGCTACTCAATTTAACTTGGCTCTTTTCATGCCCTAAAACAAGTTTATGGTTATGAGGATGTCCTTGTAATTAAGGACTTGGCCTTCCTAAATTTGAAATTTAAAAATTCAAATTTAAGCCAACACCCTCCAAGTGTTTCCCTTCGATGGCCAACTAAGTATACTTTTATGTGATTTATTATTATGTCCTCAAATGTAAAACCTCTCAATTCATTCATTTAAACATCTAAATTTGAGATTTTTTTCACATATTATTCATATTTCATGCATTGATTGGTGTACTAAAAAGAGTGTTGTCCTCAATCATCATCTTTGTTCTCTAAGGGTTGACCAAGGAGAACATGTTCCCTTGTGACATAATGACAACCCAATTGAGTTACTTCTAAATATTGCAATCCCTCAGATACTTGAAAAGGAAGAAGTGAAGATACATTTGACAAAGTAGAGAACATAAAAATGTTGATACTATAATATGCATTCACAGATGGAAGATGAATTCCTAACTACAAAGTTGTCCTTGATCTTCAAACTCATTCAAACACAATAAATATAAATTTATAATTATGAACAAAAGACTAGACTCTCATTACTCATTCTAAATCTCAAGACATATCAAACTCAATATTTACGCAAATCTTTTAAGCATAGATATGCAATCTATTTCATTTTGTTTTCCTCTTTATAATAATAGATTACATAATATAATCCAAAATATTGATTCAAGACCCAAACACAATTACAACCAACAACAATCTTACTTACTAATATAAACGCAAGATTTTTATATTTTTGAATCATTTAAAGATTCATTTATTATAGATCTAAATACCCCTATTATCCTATTTATTTATTTATTTATTTATTTATTTTTACTACAGGGGTGTCCCCACAACCCAGCCCAGCAGCCCGTATCTTGAGTACCTAAGACGAGCTGGGGTGAGACTAGTCCCCTTGGGTGAGATCCCCCCTCAAGAAATCCCACCTCTTAAACCCGAAAGTAGAGTTGAACCCTATACTATTTACTTGTTATAGCTATGTTCCATTGTTCTATATTCCAATACCCAACCCCACGGAACGCATCTTATTGGACTGCCCTAGACTAAGTAATGCTACCACAGGTTCCATCTGACTCTATTTAGAAGCCATAACAAAAATTAAGAAGATTACCACTATGCCCTGCAATGGCTTACTTAAATTAAGAAGATTACCACTATGCCCTGCAATGGCTTACTTTCAAACTCATGGCCGGGAAGCGCTCCACATCATGCGCACTTGCGCCCACTACATTTCAGCCTTATATTTCCCAATTTGATACCCAGGCAAATTTTCGTCATTAAGTCTTTCAGTTGCCATGATTTCAAAAAAATTGCATTGTATTGATTACGTGGATAGCACATTTGGATCTATTTCCTTGAATTCAATGATTTCTTTTTCAAGTAGGTGCACCATAATTTGATCTGATTTCCTCATATCAATGATTATGTTGTGATATTGATGCATCATAATTCGATCTGATTTCCTTCAATCAACAATTGTTTTCGTGTGGGTGCACCTTAATCTGTTCTAATTTACATTAATTCAAATCAATTATGGACTATTACAAGGTTCTGGGACTTAGACGAGATGCAAGCAAGGAAGATATCAAGGATACCTTTAGAAAACTCGCACTGAAATTTCATCCAGACCGGCATGTGAAGTCCTCCAAAGCTGTTCAGGAAGAAGCAATGCGGAAATTCAAGGAAGTTTCAGAGGCCTATGATGTTCTAGGCGATGATAAGAAGAGGGCTGCTTATAATTACTCCAGAACGACAACCGGGTTTTATAATAATAATAGCAGTGCCTACAGGAGAGGAGGATACGGTAACAACGGTAGCTACAGTGGAGGGTATGAGAGCACTTATCAGAGAAGAGCAAGTTGGTCAAGTGCGTGGAACTTCAGATTGGGATCACCTCTACTATATTTCTCCAGTATGAATTTTCTGCTACATGCTGTTATTGTTGGGTAAGCATAGTTTTTAATTTTTGTTTTATTTATAGAAGAGATTTGTTAGGGGTTTAAGGTTTATTTGAGGGTTCAGTTTTAAAATTATACGAGTAGAAACTTGAGAAGTGTGGTGCTTTTTAACTCTTTTACGGGTCTTCATAATTGAAAGGCGTTTAATATTTATAGTGGCTGTCTGTTTTGAAACTATACAAGCAGAAGTTTGTGAAATTTGGTGCTATTTTAATACTTTTTTGTCTTCATCTAGTTTACATCACCATTTGGCGTAGGAGCCACTCTGAGGGTTCTGGGTGGAGCTTGCATTAATGCAGATTGCTTTAATATGGGTAGCATGCCCGAATAGGTTTGAGTTTGGGTAATCGTCATTGGCATTGCAATGGCCTTTCAAACTTTTTTTATAAGGGACTGGCGTACTCATCATTGAAATGGCTTTCTAAAATCTATATGGTTGTTTTTTTGAGGTAAGTTGGTCCATGCGTTAGAGTTTATGGTTGTCAGGTTTTGGAGACCAGGTCATTGTTGCCATAATGAAGATACTTACTGTCTATTCTGGATTACACGCACTTCATTTGTGGTGTTACTGTATATTTGTTTTTAGCTTGGGATGTTATTGGCTTCATTTAATGTGGCGTGGCATAAGATTGGACAACATTCTTAATTTTAGTAATTGTTTCACTTTCACCACAACCCTGTCATGTGTCTGCTAGAGTTATGAGCAACCTTATTCAAGTGAGAGGGATTTGAACTGGATCATGCTTTTAAGAGTGCCTCCTCATGACCATTCTACCACAACCCCTTTGACTCTCCGGATTTTAATCATATCATCCCATGTTTTGTCCATTTTGTATGCCAGTATGACTCTTTTTTCCTTTTTGGGAGAATTGTATCTTATGTTATTTCGGAGAAGCCACTACATTCATCTAACAACAGTGTTCAAGGAAAGTCTCTTCTTAAGAAAGTTAGCAAAGCTTAACATGTGTGCCTGCTTTAATACGTTTTGGGCTACCTTTGATGAGGACCCTTACCCATTCAATTTCTAGATGCGGATCTGGCTTTGAAATTTTTGTTTAAACCTTTTATTTTTATGACCAATGCATCATGTTTGTTTCTTAAAGTTTCAAATTTAAGATTAAACAAACTATTGTTGTACTGGTAGTGTTAGTTTAATCCAGATCATGGTAGATTATAGATTGATAAGTAGGAGGTATTATAGATCATGGTAGATTATAGATTGATAAGTAGGAGGTATTATAGATCATGGTAGATTATAGATGGTAGATCATGAAACATGGGTCAATGAGTTTGACTCAAAACTACACGGTTGAATCCTGATAGCAATATCATAATTTGACACGCTATGGAAAAATACCTCCTACTTATCAATTGATGAGCTAAAGGGGCTCTATAATGAATGGTTCATAAGGCACAACACTTGCTGAAGGTTTTGCAAATGGGGTAACAACTAAGCCGGGCTTAACCTTGAGAAAACTCCAGTTAAGCGCTACTTGAGCTGAGAGTACCGGATGGGTGACCTCCCGGTGACGGACCAGTGCTTCACCTCTGTGAGCATCACCTAGATGCAATGAGTGCTAAGTGGACCATTCGTTATCATGAGATGGGTTACTTGAACACACTATGAAACATGGGTCAATGAGTTTGACCCAAAACTACACGGTTGAATCATAGCAATATCATAATTTGACACGCCATGGAAAAATACCTCCATCAATTGATGAGCTAGGGGCTCTATAATGAATGGTTCATAAGGCACAACACTTGCTGTGGGTTTTTGCATGGGAATCAAGCGGCTTAACCTGAGAAAACTCCCTGGTTAAGCTGCGCTGGAGGAGTAATCGGGATGGTGGGACCTCCCAGGACGGACCAAGTTTCACTTCACCTCGTGAGCATCACTGATGCAATGAGTTAAGTGGACTATTGGATTGGTCATGAGAGATGTTACGTGAACCACTACTCATGAAACATGGGTCAATGAGTTTGACTCAAACTACATGGTTGAATCCTGATAGCAATATCACAATTTGACACGCTGTGGAAAATACCTCCTACTTATCAATTGATGAGCTAAAGGGGCTCTATAATGAATGGTTCATAAGGCACAACACTTGTTGAAGGTTTTGCAAATGGGGTAACAACTCAAGCGGGCTTAACCTTGGAGAAAACTCCCTGGTTAAGCGCGCTTGAGCTGGAGCAGTACCGGGATGGGTGACCTCCCAGGACGGACTAGTGCTTCACCTCTGTGAGCATCACCTAGATGCAATGAGTGCTAAGTGGACCATTCGATATCATGAGAGATGGGTTACGGTGAACCACTACTCATGAAACATGGGTCAATGAGTTTGACTCAAAACTACACGGTTGAATCCTGATAGCAATATCATAAGATTATAGATTGTTTTAGTTGCGAAGGTGTAGGGGTTTTAAATGAGTGCTTGGGGGAAATGGTTTGAAAATCAGTATGGGAAACTCTCTAAGTTCAGAAGTGTCCAGTTTAGGAAATCATGGATTGCTTTGAGAGGGATTGATTACATAACTAAAAAATCTGGTTCGGTCTGGATTTTTCTCACTGGCCAGATTCGTCCAGATTTTTCAAATGATGTTAAAATATTTACTGTTTGTTTTTAAATTTTGGATTTTTGAAATTTTTTTATCTCCTGAATGAATCAAAGTTTTCAAACCTGGTAACTGTGATTGATTCTATGTTTCATTTTGGGTGCAGTTTAAGTGCTAAGATGTTTGTTTCTGAAATACTAGCTTGGAAATGATGGGTCATTTAGAACTTTATTCTGGGGTGTGGTTTAGGATCTAAGGTGATTGGAAGAAGAGATTGGTTACAATGTAACGGTCCTTTAGTAATGGCTCCTATTACAGTATATAAATAGTTTACATCAATGAAGATATCTTCTCTGTGCTGGCAGTTTTACATGCATTGTGTTACCCAATGCTTCCTGGATACATTGGATTGGCATTTGCATGATGGTGCACAACATAACCCACTCCAATACCGCAGGTTCTGCTCTACCACCTCCATTTTAAAATAGAAACTTCATCTCATGAAAAAAGGCTAGTAACTTAAGTGATCTGGTTACCTGACAGTCTTAATTGAGTGAAGACCCATATGATATTAACATATTTGATATTATTATAAATTTTAAACCATTTCCCTCTCCTGGTACTTTATATATCTTCCTCAAGGATCCAGCCTCCTGCCAGGTTTGGCTTACATGACTTCTCGGTCACCTCTCTGTCTCTCTTCGTGTGTTGTGTTGGGAATTTGTGCAGAGCCACACAGAAAATTTTACACACAATAACACTTTTCTTCTATTCCACACCACTCTCGTTCAATAAGATATTACAAATATATAAGATGAGTTATTTAATTCCTATAACAACTCCACCAACTTCTCACACTAAATCTAGGTGGGTTGTTCAACCACCTTTATTTTCTGTCTCCTATTTTCACTCCTAAATCTTTACAACTCACACACAATTACACACTCACAATAGTATTAAGTTGTTTCCCAACAACTTAATATTTATTACACACATTAATAATGCTAATTTAAACACCCATGCGGACACTAGTTTTTAACACCCCCCCTTAGTGTGAACATGGGAAAAAGCACATCACATGAACTGGAAACAGAATTGTATGCCTATATATACTTTTAGGTCTGCATACTGCTATATGGATCTTGCTGCACATGATCACCTACATATGAGAACTTATACCACTTTCACTTTTAGTGAACTTATCACCAGCCGACCGCACTTCCAAGAAGTCTAGAAGTCAGAGGATCTTTGTAGCCAGCTGCTCTCCTATACAACTGTTTACAATATCAATGGTATCTACATTCCTCTTTTCAAACTTAGCAGGGGAATGTTACAATGTTTTATCTTGTACACAACAAAATGAAATGAAATGCCACTAATACAAAAGGTGACCTCATCATTAGTGGCTGACGAGAGGCACGATTTAACCTCCTTCCTCCAATACCTCCAATCTCCATTTCATAGAAATGACCACATGAGTAAATGCATGGCATTTAAAGTTTCAATTGTTGAATCACCTAAATCAGGCAAACTTACTGCAATAAGCTTCAGTTGCTTCACAAAATTTGATAAATTATTCCATAATTCCTTGAATGAATCAAGATGCCCTACACTTATGTGTATCTTTGTGGCATCTATATCACTTCTCCCGAAAAGCTTTTTAATAGCAGCATTGGTTCTAATGTATGTATTTTCTCTGATCTTGTCATATGGACAAACTAGGAGACAACAGCCACAACCATAGCAACGTTCACTAGTTATTCCTACCTTGGGAAGAACTTGAAACTTGGCAATGGAGCTAGCATTAAGAGGCACATTGTTGTACAGAATTGCATCAGCAGGGCAAACTCTTTCACATGGTTTTGAGCAATCAATTGGATATTCTTCTGGATCAAATTGAGCTTTGCAGAAGTGAATATCCTTGTCATCATTAACACTGATCATTACTCAAGGCCTTCTCAAGGGTATCGTCTCAGCTGCATCTCCTGACATACATATCTGTCCTGCCATGTCAAACCCTCATTTTTTGCAGTAATAACTTAATTATCTGCTGCACATTCAATGCAATCAACACCTGCCAGAGTATAAGCGAGAGAAATATTATAACATCTGCAACATCCTCAAAACTAGCACCACATATTACCTTGACCCATTGATCGCTTTCTTTCTTGACATCACACAAACAGACCAACATAGACCTGCTTGCCATTCAATTTTTCAATGGCACTCCGTGCTGCCTCTTCTTGGTCAATTAAGAATTGTCCCAAAAGTAGAAAATGTATAATATAATCCTCTATTATCTATCGCCTTGTGCAGATTCTTGTTGAAGATGTAATATCCCTGAACAATTTATATGCAATTTTTTTTCCACCTTTACCCAAATATGTAAATTGTCATTTTGTCAAACATCTAAACTGCTGTTGTCTTGAGTGAATTTCCAGTTTGTTTTCACAGTAGAGGTAAATGCTTGTGCACAGAGTACAAAGTATGCATTCCACAATATATAATTTTCATAACAATGACGCCTTATAAAATGACTCACAATACTTCATTCAAATCTCATGCTTTGGAATACATTTGGCAAGTGTCTTATAGACAAGAGCAAGAAAGAACATGATTAATAAATACCTCACTACCAATACTCGGGATTTAGCAAGCAGGCTGTAGCTTGTCACAAATCTTATTTGCTTCCAGATAATCAAATTACATTGGAATCCAACGCTGGAGTCACCTCTCAGCTATAGCCAAACATGGAGTACATTCCTAACACTCCAGCTCAAAGTAGAAACACAGGGTACTGTTATTTCAGGACTGTAACCCTTTCAATAACTCGATTCAGGAATATACAATGGGAAATATAAGTCTGGTTTCCATGGTTTCCAGTTGAACTCGCTGCTATGAACTGACAGGGAAGGATTTGAGTAGTAACAGGTCTGATTTTTAACTGTTACTGGCATGAACAGCAAGGGATCCTTTGATTACACTCTTCAACTTCTTCAATGATCACCTGCAACTGATTAAACTTCAATGTAATCACTTCCAGCAATGCACAGACCCCTTCAAATTATGCCACTTGGCAGGGAACACTCCCAGCTGTCATGCCCCCGCCACGATCAAGACAAAGTTTATGTCTAATGCTTAGCGACTTCCTTTAAAGGCTTTTTGCATTATGAAAGACAAAATAAAATAAATATTTTACTTATCTTGGCTGACCACCTTTATCAAAGTCACACATATATTTAAGTAAATAATCACCTATAGAATAGGAGTTGTGAAGGAAGACATAACAACAGCGATTTAATTAATACAGGGAGCGATTGTTAAGTGCAGCGATTATACAAAAAGGAAGGTACGATGTGATTCATTAAAAGAGCAGCGACCTTTGAAAAGAAATAAGATTAATATCCTTGTTCATTAAATTGCTTGGGCCGACTCATAACCTAAGGTAGCGCTGGAATTGATAATCTTCAGCAAGGACGATTATGTATAGAGCATGACTAACATATAACAGGCTGCGATTTAGTTAAAAAGCAACAATTCCTTTTGAGAAGGTATATCCCTTGGGAGAAGGGATAAGAATTTGTGAAGAGCTATGTCTCTTCCCCCACCGTGGGGGTATAAAAGAGAAACATTTTAGGAGGGAGGGGCAACAAGGAAGCAATGAGAAATAAGTCTGCATTCAGATAGCAGCAGCAGTTGATATAATCAGCAGATTTATTCATGAAGAGTGTATGAGCAGATTGGGATAAGGAATGGAATATCAATTGGGAATTGGAGCAGATATCAAGAAGAAATATGTGGGAATAAGAAGATGGTTCAATGAGAGATAGATGAAGACAAATGATAAATGCATAATAAGGGAAGTAAGTTTAATATAATTACACACACATATATATGATTATGCAATAATGATGCTTGCAGCAATTATTGAGCCTTATAAGTAATTATGATTCTTTAAAATCTAAGTTACCGGTTCGGGTTCGGGGACGGGTTCGGGTACGAGAACCCGGTACGTGGGTACGGGCAAAATTTTTTTAGGGGTTTGGGTACGTATGGGTACGTGTGTATATATATATATATATATTAATAATTTAATATATTATAAATATATATATATGTATTATATATACAAAAAAATAAGAGAAACATAGAGAATTGTAAAACTAAATCATTTCATAGTATGATACTTGATCATTGATCAATGCCAAATGCCAAAGATAAATATTAAATGCCAATTGATAGTTGAAAAATATTCAAATAAAATTACTGAATTACAAAATGTAGTTCATGAAACATTGAAAATTTGAAACATGATTCAATGTTCATTGTTCATATGCTCATCAATCATCAAAAGGATTGTCAGAATCATCATGACTTGGATTTTGAGTGGTTTCAACTTCAAAATCATCATCATTTGAACCCAAAGCGGATCCAACACCATGTGATATGTCATCAATATCACCCACATCATCCATAGTGGCTCTAACAAGATCCTGAATGGTTGCATCCAAGTCAGTAGACTCGGGTGCTACATCCCAAAGCCTCGCTGCCCCCTGCCTGTATTGAGGATCCTTACGTGACAGAAGACGCAAATTGGAATGAATATACACTAAGTCTTCAGCTCTTTTTGCAGCCAACCGGTTACGCTTCACTGAGTGGATAAAGGAGTATGTACTCCAATTCCGTTCAGCGGCAGAAGAGCTTGCAAACGGAGAGAAAACCAACAAAATTAAAAATAAAATAAAAAATGCAAGATAAATTCAAGAATGTTAAGTGTTAAATTTTACAATACAAGTGGCAAAAAAAAAAAAACTTACTTGTGAGAGGATCTTGATTGCAAGAGGTTGGAGGTACATATAATCTTGACCATGGAGGTACCACCATGTAAGACCATCCATTTTGTATTGGTCTCTAGCAACAGAAGCGGTATGATTTTTTGATTTTCCTGTGACAAACATTCCAAATTCTCTCATGACACTTGCATGCACTTCTGGATCACTGAACATTCTACTAAATGCCGTCTTATACCCATTAGCAACTTCAGCATCTCTATATGGCGGTATTCTCCCTGGGATAGAAAGCACTTCAGTGGTATAGTACCTCGGAGATAGGGCATATGCAAGGAGGTGCAATGGAGTTGTCATCTTGTTCCAACGATGAAGAACAATTGCTTCCACCCTTTTGTACAAGGTGTCTTCAGGATCATTCTCTTTTTTTTGTATTTCTATTTTTATTTTTTCCAACATTGTGTCCATGCTATCATAGACATCCCCCAAGCATGGTTCATCTGTATCAGCAAACCGAAGCATAGACATGATAGGTTCGGTGAATTCCAATACATAATTCACACGATCCCACCAATCGTCATTCAAGATCAATGCCTTGACTTTTTGGGCCCTCTCTGAATTTGATTGCTTCCATATACTCCATTGGTTGCTAATAACCATTTGACTCAATGCATCTTTCACCTTCACAAGTCGTCTCAGAACAATTGTGTGAGATGCAAACCGGGTCTCGGCAACCTAAGAACATGTTAATAGTAAGTTAATAACACATTTAAAATATGTAAATAATGCAAAAAATTATTTTATTCAATTATGTAAAACATGACATAAATGATAAATGAAACTAAATATATTAAATTTTAAAATTTACCTTCAACAATTCCAATGTTGAAAAAGTTCTGAAAATTGCTTGTGACATATGGTGGTTTGTCACAAACATCTGGATCTCCTCAGACTCCTGGTATATTTCTTTCACCCACTCTATTTGGGTGCCAATTGCTTGCATCACCAAATTGAGGGAGTGTACAGTGCACGGTGTCCAAAAGATGTGCTCATATCTGGCCTCTACCAAAGCACCTGCAGCCCTGCAAACTTTTGCATTGTCCGTAACTACTTGGACAACATTTTCACTACCCACCATCTCTATGGAGTCAATGAGAATCCTGGAAATGAACATTGCATCTTTCACTTGCCCTTCACAGTCAACCGCCCTCAAAAACATTGCCCCCTTGGGGGACACTGCAATAACATTAATCAATGGACGGTTTTTGCAATCTTTCCATCCATCGGAAACAATAGATACACCTGTTTCAACCCAAGAATCTCTAATTGGTTTTAGTTGGGCCTCTACATATTTCCTCTCTTTTTGCAATAAGGTGGTACGCACCTTTTCATACCCAGGACTTGTGAAATCAGGAGGTGCACTATTTATTGCTGACACCATGTCCTTCCAATATGGTGATCTCACCAAGTTGAATGGAAGACCATTGGCATAGAGGCAACGTGCAATTTTTTCTTCAGCAATATCTCTTGCCTCCATTTTAAATGCTTTCTCTAATGGACCTCTCTTGCGGGTGGTGGTTTCTGGTTCTTCATCTTCTTCTTCCGTAGAGGGTATAGACAAGAAGGGATGTCTAGAGGGCCTAACTATCTGATGAGTGGGTAATGTTTGTTTTTTCTTTCCGGAACTATAACTAGTTTGTTTTCCTCTTGCAATTGAATTGTCGGCATCTTCTTGTTCTTTTATAAATCCTGCTATTTGTACAGTAGATAACCCCTTCTTATCTGGACCCACACACATGTTAATCCCTTTACCACCAGGGCCCATAAAATGAAGTTTTACTCGGTAGTAGGAGCTATTATATTGTGCATTGCAAAAATTACACTTCCAAACAAACCCCCCACCTCCAGGAATTTGTGAAATTCGTGTGGTATGTCTCCATAAAGGAGATCCTTTATCAATTTTAAACTTTTGGCTTCCATCCCCACCCACTGAACTTTGACTACTTGCCATTGTTGCAATCTATAAAAAAAATGAAAAAAAAATATATATATTTGAAAAACTTCTTCACAAACTTGAAAAAATTCATCAAAAACTAAGAAACTTAAAAAAATTCATCAAAAGATTGAAGAATAGGGTTTAAATGCATACCTTGAACACTTAAATCTCCTTTGTAGAAGCTATTTGCCACTCCACAATCGATCTCCTTCAAATGCAATCACCTCCCTTCAAAATGCTAAGATGGACACAAATTATGGAGAGAGCAAAATGAGAGGTAAAAATGAAATGCTTTAGTGTTAAAATGCCTCATATTGGGTCGTTTTAGGGTTTTGTAGCAAAATAGAAATTAAAAAATTGCTTTTTATTCACTTTTGGGCCCACTTTTGAAGTGCTGGGTCGTGGGTTCGCAGGGGTTCGCCCGGGTACGTGGCTGGTACCCCCGGGTCCGCATACCCACGGGCCTGGTACTCGCTGGGCACGCACCCTGTGCGTACCCAGCGCGTACCCACAGGCGAACCCGTACCGGGTTCGCACCCGAACCGGGTTCGAGGCCCGTGGGTACGAATCCGGTAACACAGTTTAAAATGAATATGGATAATAGATTCTTATTCATTTGATTTACACAAAAGCAATATCTCCTGAATATTAAAAGCAGATCGAACAGCAAGGCAATTGGAGCAGATCAAGCATAATTATCTGCACTCAGCAGACAAGGGCGGAAGTCAGCATTTGTTAATATATTTGCATCTTAGAACATAGCAGTCTTATATTTTAGCAAGCATTGTGGTATGCACTATTACGATTATTGTGAATGATGATATGCTTATTACTCTCTATGAATCTGGATATATTTTAGTGTTTGTAATTCTCACCAAGCAACCATGAGGAGAAGTGGGGGAAGTACCAATTGTTAGTGTTTGTAGCTTAGGGAGATATTTTCTCCTAAGTTAATATAATAAATAATTGTTAAGGCAAGTCGGCCTTATTATAATTAATATTTTATTTTCTTTAAGTGGCTGACCAAGTGAAGAGTCGCCTTGCTTGTGAAGAGTCTCCTTGCATTGTATATATAGAAGGAGATGTTCATCCATTTGATTATCAATTAAGTCATTGTCATTTTCACATTCCTTCAAGGAGCAGCAGACCATCTTGTAGCAGCAGATCGACTTCAAGAAGAAACATATTTATCTTTGCATCAAAGGATAGGTGCTATTAATTCATTGTATCAATTCGCCCTTGAGAAGGGTCTGATTGTAAAGCAGATTTCTGATCTTATTCATTAAATATAAGAGATATATTTTTGCTGGGTTTTTCTCCCTTGAGTAGGAGGGTTTTCCCAGGGTAAAAGTGTTGTGTTTATTGTTCATGTGTTGTCGTATTTCTGCTTATTGCAAATCTGATCCTAAAACTAACACCAATAGGGTGAGCAGGTAGTAGATTTCTTTCTAAGTATGCCACTCCATGTTGGATGGCCGGGGCTCTACCACTTGGGGCCAAGAGGGTGAGTGTCCGCCCTTGGCTTAGAAAGAGGAATCTATGGGCCTCCTATTGTAGCTCTTTCCCCAATCTCTACATGGGGTGGTTGTTGGGAAGGATTCAAGGAGTCTCAATCATAAGAAGGATGGATAAGACAACATGGATAAGGAAAGTAGGTACAAGTTTATCCACTAAGTACACCACCCCATGTTGGATGGTCGGGTGTCTGCCAATTGGGGCCAAGAGGGATGGTATATCCACTCTTGGGCTTAGCATGGGTAGCTTTGGGTGGACTTATCATGTTTCTCATCCAATTCCTATTATGATTAAACTTCCACTATGCATTATGGATATTGTGTAGTTTATATAGTTTTGAAATAGTTATGTATTTTCTTTGCATTGTTTAAATAGATAAAACATTCATTATATATGCTTTGATTGTCTATGATTGCAGGACCTAAGCCAAGTTTTATTGCTTCAAGCATATAATTAGTTAGTTATAACCCTAACTGCATTAAGTTTTGATTCTAGGGCAAGATTTAGGGCAATCCCAAAAGGGGACATTACACTAGCACTGACACAAGGGCCTCCAAACATACCCAACATTGTCACAGAGGTCTCCAAACACACTCAACACCGTCTCATGTGCCTCCAACACACCCAAAAATCACCTCCAACACCTTGCTAACTTGCTGCAATGAGAGTACAGGTCTAATTAATAAGTCTGAGCAAATAACAGGTCTGAAAGTTGACAAACGCTTTGACTTTAAAGAAGAAACACCTCAAACTTGTACGACTTGCCAGGAGGAATGATTTTCTTTAGGAAAATAAACTACCACTGTTAAGTCCTAAATTTTTATGCAAGAGTGGTCGCCCAGTGCTGGAAAATCCTTTAAACCAATACCCATAACCAAAAACTCATCATACAAACCAAGGCATCCGTTTTAGAGGGGTACGGCCTGCCTAGCAAGGTGGTATGGCCAAATCACAAAATAACTCCAAAATTTAACCAAACAACTTCAAAACTCTTGAAATTTGTCTTCAATGAAGACTCACAAATTTTGAAACCATTCATTGAATTGCAAATGCAAGAAACCCGAATGCTTTCTCCTACTACCAGCTAGGGTAGATAGTTTCACTATCGAAACTGGTTCACCTGTAGGGTTTTCGTCCTAGGGTTTCAAACTCCAAATAGCTCCTCAAAAACACCAAATAGAATAATAAGCAAGCATGCCTCAAATGAGCTCTCGCATCCCTTTTTGTTTCCATCCAGGAATCCCTTTTGAAATTTCCTACCCAAAAACATTAAACTTCTTTTGATAAAGTGACTTTATAAAAAAGCCTTTTAAATATTTCCTTATTGTCACTTTATATCATCACTTTAATCTAATTATTTAATATTACCTTTTTAAATGTACCTTTTTCCAGGCAATATCAAATAATTCAATTAATCAAATTTTGTGGTGGCGGGTCGGAAATTGGGGACATTACAAAAGATGTTTGCAGATCTACTCTTACAAATGTTTGGATCACAATGGGCAAACATTATTCTCATTGGCTTACCATTAACATTAGTGTAATTTAAAATCTCTAGAGCATGACTAGTTTCTTGGGAATGGTTGTAGTTGACATAGGCATAGCCTTTGGAGCTGCTGAAATCAAGACCTCCCATGTATAAAGAAGCATTGTCTGCCCCACCTTGCTGCTGAACATGAGCTCCCAAGAAACAAAATTATCAACTATGAAAGTGAAGACAAATGAGCAAAGATTTGGGGAAAAAGGATAACACGACCTTTATAGATGAGGAATTCGAATAGGCCGTGGATCTTTATTCACAGGCCAAATGCCTTGACTCGTCCAATGCCATGTTTCTTGTCAACAGAGTGCAAGCTATTATATATAATCAATGCAAATTATGGCCAAACAAATAGGCACTCTAACCATCATATCCAATGAACAAAACAACTCCAAACATTCACCAAATCTTTAAGAATGTATCTGCAAGTGAGATCCTAAAGTTTAATTCATTTGCTGGTGAGAATTAGTAGCAAGTATCAATAGAAGGCAATGCCACTTCTGCATCAATAGTTGTCAACGTTGCAACAAATGCTCGACTCAATATCAAGTTCACTATAAAGAGCATACACTCTAGAACTTTCCCCTACCACAACTTTCCTCCAAATTAGTATCATCAATAGAGAGACCGGCACGTCTCTACCCGGCAATCAACTTGGTCCATGCTCTAATACCATGTTGGGAATTTGTGCAAAGCCACATAGAAAATTTTACACACAATAATACTTTTCTTCTATTCCACACTACTCTCATTCAATAAGATATTACAAATATATAAGATGAGTTATCAAACTTCTATAACAACTCCAACGACTTCTCACACTAAATCTAGGTGGGTTGTTCAACCGCCTTTATTTTCTCCCTCCTAAATCCTTACATGAGTTGTGTCAACAACTTGCACACAATTACACACTCACAATAATATTAAGTTGTTTCTCAACAACTTAATATTAATTACACATACTAATAATGCTAATTTAACCACCCATGTGAACACTAGTTCGTAACATGTTGCACAAATTCTATACTACAATGTAAACTTCATGTCTTGAAAAACTTTCATCTGAGCTAATTTGCTTACCACAGTTTTGATTGCTTGATCATAAATGCATCTTTGTAAAGCATTTCACTCTCTTAGGAATTTGGACATCTTCCCTCTAGAATCCAACATCTACAACATTGTATTTGGCTCGTAAGACACTATATGACTTTTCAATTGTTTCTTATTCTTCATCTCAGAACCTATTTAATGTAATGGATAAGTTCAGTAATTAAATGAAGTAATCCATTGTTGTTTACCCTATACTGAATTATCTTTTAGTTGCCAGTATTTGTAATTTCATTTGTTTGAAATAAGCATAATTGTGCCATGCTCCTAAGCACCATGTCACCCTGACTCAAAAGTCATTTGATGTAGAATAGTTTGGCATAAGTCATGTCCATCCAAACCTCTGTAGACCAACACTGCCTACTTGCAATGGGAATGTAACTATTTACTCTAAACCCCTTATGACATATCTTGACAATTCCATGGAAACAAACCAGCACTTGAATATGCACGGATACACAAAAACAATCTGATATCTGATTGTTGGAGCACTGCATAAGTAGAGAGATAACCTCTTTATGCAATCCACACAAGTTCAAAAGTTGTTTGATAGAGAATAGTTTGGCAAAGTTATGTCCATCCAAAACTGATTCTCCATTCCTCTGTAGACCAACTCTGCCTGCTTGCGATGTGGAATGTAACTTTTTACTCTAATCCCTTACCACATACATTGACAATTCCATGGCAACAATCAGCACTCTAATATGCATGGATACACAAAAACAATCTGATATTTGATTGTTGGAGCACTGCAAAGTAGAGAGATAACCTCTTTATGCAATCCACACAATTGATTACGTGCTGGACTGCATCTGTTCTACTTCAAGTAATAGCCTTGGACAAAACATGTTTGGTTGTGGATGACCAGAAGTCTGTCATGCCCCTAGGCCCATTTCTCTTAGGAGCTCTTCTTTTCTCTCTTAGCACTTTATTCTACATAAGTATTCTCTCTTTTTTAATGGTGCCCCACTCTCATTGTAAATGTCTGCCTCAAGAACACTTAATTGTAATCTAGCAGTTAATGTTTGTTAGGCTTCTCATGTGTGGTCTTGATCTTTGCAACTAGAGCTTGACCCCTTGAAGTGGTATTGCAATACTTGAATTCTTTTTACTAGTTTCTTGATCACGTGTGTGGGCGGTTGCCTGCTGTTTCGTATTTCTTTGTTTTTGCTCTTCTTCTTTGTGGTGCCTGTCTAGGTTTCTCTTCCTAGAACTTTCTATTGTAAACTGCTGTACTTTTGAGTCCCATTGACCCACTTTTGATCATCTGTGGATACAATATCTTTCTTTCTTTCTTTCTTTCTTTGTAAATACATTGTTGTGACTTTGTGTTGTGAAGCGTAAATTTAGTATTTACATCTAGTGTTATTGTATTGTAACTATAAAAATTATCTTTGCAAAGTTCAATAGGGCATAAGTTTAGAGGAGCAAGACCAACAATACAAAACAAAACAAACCAGAGACAACAAAAGAACAACAAAAAATTAACAAACTAACAGAGGAAACAACTAAAAAACAACCAACAGTAACCCCCTACTTGGGAATGTTTTCCTGTTACTCCACGAGGAATTTGAAGACGTCCCACGTCTGCTGGTTGGAGCTGGGTTCAGTAGAAGTGTCGTGTTTTTTGATCTCTTCTTGGAACACTGAAGCCAGAGTGACAACTGAGTGGTGGATCACTTTGAGGGTGAAGCATGAGAGGCCATTAAGCTTCCTTTCAAGATTTTCCACACGAGCCATCAAAGCATTGCAATCCTGGGTTGTTTTCTCGCAGTAATGGCATATTTCCTTTTTGTGCTCATGAGGTGGGGTGGAGTCCTCCTTGAGCATTTCATTAAGCTCGGGAAAAAAGCTCGGGCCATCAGTGAAATCCTTAGCATCCTCATCCATATCAACATTGTTGTTATAATGTTGTTTGTTGTCCTGATCAGAATCACTTGATACGTCATTAATAGTGACCTTGGGCACTTGCTTATTGGCCAATTTGTGGGATCCTCACACTAGCAATCTCAATTTCAGCATTGGGATAAGTTACAGTTGTTTTTTCCTCTTCACAAGCGTTATCATTATTTACATCATCCTCCTTGTCCTCAGAGGTTGCTTCCTCAACAAAGAAGTTGACATAACTCTCTTTTTATCAAGGGTTTCCTTCACATTATGCTTGCCCGACTTTTTAACAGGAGAGTTTTTAAACTCACAAAGCCCTATTGCCACCGACTTTTGGCTTAGAGCTTGGTTGGTTTTACTCTTTTTAGATTGTCTGACTAGGGTTAGTTTCGGGAGTGGACTGATTAATAGGAGGATTCAGCTTGTGCTTGGCACTTGGTTTGGCATCTTCCGCCTTGCGGGGGTTTTGGGGGGTTTCATGGGGGAAGTGGCAACGGGAGCATCATCCGCAAGGCATGCTTAGATTGGTTTGGGGGGGGGCAGAGTGCCAGGTGAAAATGGTACAATCTCAAGATAAGCCCTTGATGAAGCGGGACAAAGGCGTTTCTCAGGGTTCTTTGTAGAAATCTCCATAACCTCTTTCGTAGATAGCTCAAGGGAAGATAGAAGAAAAAAGGGGAAATTGATGGACATATGGTGTTTGAAATGGTTGAGCAATGGCATATGGTAAAAATAAAAGCATTTAAACCTACTCATAAGTGTTAAATACTTCATAATCACCAAACAAACCTGGTCCCATGGTGTTGGGAGCTTGCTGCGGTCATACCCCATGTAGCTTGGTGGGCTTCTAATTATTCTTGAAAAATTGGTTCTTGTTGTTGATATCTTGTACTTTGGTATGTTTCTTGAGTTTTTGACCACTTCAGGAAAGGCCAGTTGCTTTCGCTATGACATCTTCACTAATCTTGAAGGAAATACCTCCAAGTTTAACCTGTCTGTTGCTCCAATTGTTAGCAAATTGAATAGAGAGGTTCACATCATGGCTGTTTAGGCACTCCATCAAAGGCGCCAAACCTCCCTCCATGCAAATGTGGCAAAGCAGGGCATCTCTTCGAAATTCTTCGCAGGAGCCAAGCTTCGTGCAAACTCTTTCACCTCCGATTCTGAAAATCAGGTTGAACTGGCTTGCTTGGCTATGTGGTCACTGCAGTGATTAATGTGCTTGATGAATTTGAAATAGCCAAAGAGTTGCGAAGGGTCGGGAATAAGCTAGCAAGTCAAATCAAAGAAAAGGGAAATCCACGGACCTTCCCTAGATATCCAAAATGATGTGACACTTTTGTTGTTATGAATAAATGTGGTAACAATTCCCCGTGTGCCAGTCTTAGCCAAATACCCATCATTGTAGCAACATATGTTAAAATGATCGAAGGATGTTGTGTGAGGGGGATTGACAATAATGACCATACATGCAAAATCTGAATTGCATTTAGTCATCATAGGCCTCAAAACATGAGTTTCCTTTTTTATTTTTTTGTGCCAACTAAAACTAATGATGATCTCATTAAGATTAGTAAAGGGAGCCCCGTGCAAACCAAGAGTGGCTCTCAAGTTGCACGTTTTCATCCCCTTAATTAAAATCTTGTTCCACATCAACTTACCCATCCGATTAGTAGTGGTCATGACACGTGTACAAATCCTTTTTAAAAATCCAATCCCACTCCAACCTACCTGTTAGAAGGGATATGAGAGAGTAAGTAAAAAAAAAATAATATTTAAAAAATCAGATTGGGCTTTCCTCATTTTGGATATTGATATTTTTCTCTTCAATGATTAAACCTTCGAATTTCGCTGACAGAGCTGAATAGCTTCCCCAACATCTAGTTGAATCCAAGGATATCCCTAAGTTGGCCATGGCGTCTACCGCCTTATTACCTTCTCTAAAAATATGAGAAATATTTGTGCTTTCCATATGTAAAAGAATTTTTTGTATATCCAATATATTATCAGCACAAGTCCATCCAATCATACCTCTGCCTTTGACACCATCAATTATAGTTTTAGAGTCACCTTCCATCTGCAGTCTTTTGATCCCTAAGGATAAGGTAATTTTGATTCCTTCAAACATAGCCACAATTTCGGTTGTCATAGAAGATTGTTCCCCAATACCCCTAGCAAAACCAACAATAAACTTACCCTCAAAATTTCTTATTATGCCCCCCATACTGGCTAGTCATGGGTTTCCTTTTGCAGCTCCATCAAAGTTAAGTTTAGACCAACCCAATGCTGGAGGCCTCCATTTGGTGTTCTATCTTGCCACATGTTTAGAGTTATCAAAGGAGTTCAGGTCTAGCTGTAGGCCCCATTTACGAGCAACATTGATCTCCATTTCATTAGGGGGCCTACTTAGGGTTTTCCAAAAACACAAAGAAACATTCTCAATTAGAAGCCTAGAGCAAGAACCAAAGACCTCCTTGGGACTCTTTTCTTCATTACAAAATATTCTATTATTCCTTTCTTCTAGATGCTCCAACATAAGTTGGGGGGGACTTGTTGTGACCTTTTCACACATCACCCCATTCAAAATGGGGACCCCCTAATTTTTGGTCTATTTTGGTCTTTGGCTTTGGTTTTGGGTGGTTTTGCGGCTGTCTCTCTTTGTTCCTTCTATCTTTCCGGGGGTGTACCCATCTTTTGGCCCAATTTGGAATTTTGGTGAAGTCTGGAGTGCATTTTGGCAGATTAGGGTTTTTATTCTTCAGGCTAGTTTGAGGTCAAATTGAGTTGGCAAACTGAAATCTGAGCTTGGCATTGCAATTAGGAGACTTTAGGTAGGTTCCCATTAAAATTTCACTGAATTCTAACAACTTACTATTTTTAGTAAGTACTCAATTTGGGACCTTTTTCTTAGGACTTTTGAAGTTCTGACTATTGCACCATGTTTAAACCCTCTCAAAGTACTTACCTGCAAAATTTGAGCAAATTTTGACAACTTTCTATTTTAGCAGTTCTATTTTTTGCAGGTCCATCTTTGGCAGGCATGGTGTCACCGGAACAATTCCAGCACTTCAACTTTCAGAACAGAGCAACATGCAACGAGAACGGCATTAAACAAAGGTCTACAGAAGTGCATGTAGTAAAATTAGGGTTTCCTACTTCCGTGCCTAAAATGAAGGGAAAAACGTGAGAATCTCTGAAAACCGATGCATCCCATTGCAATCAGCATTCTTCAAGGAATCTATTGGTAAAATTTGAGTGCATTTTGCACACTTACTATTTTTAGTAAGTCACTTCTAGAACAATGCCTAAAATAGCAAGGCAGGTGTGAACAGGTCTGTCATGTCATGAGGGTCAGGGTGAGCGAAAATCAAGTCTTGAGAAGTTGAAAATTCATGGAAATCACAAAGGCTTTAGAAGTTGCTAAAAATAGAAAGTGAGGGCGAATAGAGCAAAATTGGCTAAGTGTTCATATACGCCTTAGAGTGATTCAGGAGGGTGTTCGAGAAATTTCTAAGTCAAAAACATAGGTTGACCCATCTAAATGTGCCCAGCAAGAAGTTAGATGGAAAAATCTCTAAGGCATAAACTTGAGATGACACCCCTTCAAAGGCGCACATGAAGCAAGGTCTCAAATGAGCCTATCATGAATGGGAAACATGAAATTATCTATGGCATGAAACATAAGCACAATACCCATCAAATGCGCAGCAAAAATTTTCTAAGGCATTGAAGCAAGACAGGATGACTTGAAATGCGCCCTTAGATGAATAAGACACATAAATATTCTAAGGAAATTGAATAAACTCCTCTCATTTGCGCCCAAGACAAAGTGGAGAGGTGGAGAAAAAACTAAGTCACAAAAACTTGTTTCTCAAGTCTAAAATGCGCCATGAGAAAGTTGGGTGAGAAATTTTCTAAGGTAAGAAACATGAGACACCAAGGGTAAAATGCGCCCAAGATGGAGGAACCCCCCCAAGCACTCCAAAAACGCCTAAGGCAAGAAAAATGGAGCAACAAGGTGGTAAATGCGCTCTGGAAGTGGTCAAAATTTTCTAAGGAAAAAACAGTGAAAACCTCCTAGCACAAGCATCAAAATGCGCCTTGAAGGGAACATGAAGAATGTGCTCTGGATGAGGAGATAAATTTTTTTCTAAGGCATGAAATTTGAGGCCAGACCCCTTAAATGCGCCTTAGACTGAGTTGAAGTGAGAGCACAGGAGATCAATCAGACCTTGGAAATCAGAACATGGAGATTAGGTAAGTAAAGTGAATTTATACTATAAATGTTTTGATGCTCTTCTTTTTGTTTGTTTTACAGGATGAATACCGGGACCAAAGCATGATGACTTGAGGTGATGGAGCAAGTACTCCAGGACAACATTATAACTTTGGAAGGGGAAAAAGTTACATGTTTAAAACTCCTCCATGATGTCCCATTTGTGCCCAAACATGAAGGGAGATGTTGAAAGAAATGGCTAACTGTTGGAATTTCTCCACAAAAATCTAATACGTGCCTAACTCAAGGAGACAGGTGGCAAGGAAGAAATGGTCGAGTCCAAGACAAGAGAATCCTTCAAGATCGGGATGGAGGAAAAGATGAAGACCCAAGTGTTAAAGACCATCCTCAAGCACTAAAATGTCCTCAAGGCTAAGGAGGAGGAATGAGCAAAAACTTCAATCTTAAAGAGTGACGACAGGATGGATTGAAGAACAAAATTGAGGAATTCTTCTTAAGTGTGAAGTCCTTCTCTGGCAATGACCGAGAAAATGTTCTCCAGCATACTTCACCCAACCCAAGATGCGATGGCAGCAAGGAGGAAAATCATCATCAAGTAGGAAAAAGAAGTTGTAGTCTTGGAGTTTTAGATTGAGAACGTGCCTGCCATATCAGTTCAAGAAGTAGAAGCTGTGTTGGCCATATTCAACGAGTTTGCAGTCAAGGAAAAGAACAGTGGGAACGCGTTTCTGGATGAGAATCTTTTGGAAGATGGTGGACATTAAATGCTCATAGTGGTCAAAGGGAGAGAGCGGACATTCTGTGCTCATTTATTACCCACTCCACTTTCTAGCAGTTTTTAGGGTAGAACTAGGGCTTATGTGGCTCAATCTGAGCCCTTCATTGTATTTGAATTTGAGCTGTCCGTTGGAATTGGCCAACTATAAAAGGGGCATCTCCCCTCATTTGTATCATATAGAATAGCAGAGAAGGAATAGAGAGAGATTGATAACGTAGCATAAATTGATAGATTGATAGGAAGAGGAAGGAAAGTTTTCAAATTGAATGCTTTGTAAGAGATTGTTGTGAACACTCCTATAATAAAAAGAGTTATCATTGCTTCTGATTTCGTCTTTTATTGTGGGTAGCTAGCAAGATTTCTTCGTCCTTCCAATTCGCATAGAATCTTAAAGTAGAATTTAGAGCAGAATAGATTTCATTTCATGCACGTAGATAGTTGTGGATTGTGGTGGTTGAATTAAGCGAGCTTCATTAATCCATACCTCTAGAAAACTCACTGATGGTGGGTTTGCCTTGTGTGGTCAACTGGAATATTGCAGACCAAACTTCGATTATGATTTGCATGTTGATATGCGTCCTTGTGATGGTGTCTTCATGTTGAATCGTGATTTGAATACCTCTAGTTACTCCTTTGAAGATTGCACCAGTTTTGTGGAAGCTGTTCGAGATGAGGCAAAGCAAAGCTTGGTTGAGGCTTGTGAAATTTGATCTCCACGTCTCGCGCATAGAGTAGACCATAGCATTTCAAATCCCTACAGCCATTCAAATTCAGTACTTTTTGGTTAGTTTAGGAAACTCGAGCTTCATTGACAAATCTTCCGCATCTTGAAAATCCCTTTCTCTCGGAGCGAACAATTGTGTAAGTCCTCTTGAAATACCAGCAAATCACATCAAGCCAACTGAGTCTACGTCCACTACATAAAGGAACCTTGGAGTTGAATGCATGATCTTTCGCAATCTTAGCATGCAGGAGATTTTGATCAAGAGAGGATAGAGTGACCGTTGGAAACTTTATTCTGTGTTGGTGTGGTCATAAAACACTTGTCAACAAGACCTGTCTCCAAAACTCTCTAGTTAGGGGGTGGGTAAAAGGACATATCATTTTTCCACAAGACTTTTGTCACTATCATTCATAGACCATTAGACACCCAAATTTTGCAGGGCATAGGCCAAAACCTCAGCAAAGAAGGGGCAATGTAATGATAAATGAGGCACAAATTCCTCATCCATTTTGCATAAAGTGCATCTATTAGGGATCTAGAATCCTCTCTTTCTTAGGTTATCTTGGGTGAGGATTCTATTGTGGGCAGTTGTTCACCAAAAGAAGTTAATCTTGAGTATAAGGTGTCGGTTCCAAATTTGTTTCCATAATCTACTACAAGGACCTTGCTCTGATAGTAGACTGTAAGCCGATTTGGTAGTTAGGTTGCCTTTACTCTCTTTAGCCCAGAAGAAGCTATCCTCTTTCTAAAACATAGGGATTCTAGTGAAGGAAAGGGTTTTTTAGAGGGACCAAGCTTTTTGCCTTAACCCTTGATTGTTGTAGCAACATCTCTCCAAATTTTTCCATTTTTGGAAACCTGGGCATCCAATGAAGTAATCAACAACATTTCTACCAAAGTAGTTTGAGGCAAGACCTTGAAGGTCCTTAAGCTCAGTTTGGTTGAGGGATTGTCCCATGATCCAAGAATCATCCCAAAAATTGATTTTGGAACCATTGCCCGATTTCCATCGTAGACCACCCCGAAGTAGCTGTTTTGATTTAAAAACATCGTTCCAAATTAAAGACCCACAGGGGTATTCTGTGGTGTAAATGCTCTTGATAAAGGGAATATTATTCAAGTATTTGGCATTCAGGATAGTACACCAGTCTTTATTGTTCCTCAAGAGATCCCAACCAATCTTAGCTAGAAGAGCTTTGTTGATAGTATGAATTTCTCTAATTCCAAGTCCACCATTGTTTTTAGGAAGGCAGACCATATTCCAGCTAAGTAGAGCCAACTTTTTCTTCTCCTCTATTCCAGACTAGAGGAAGTTCCTTTTGACTTCTTTCTAAACTTTTTTGCTATGTATCTAGGAGTTTTGAACAAGGAGAGGAAATAAACAAGTATACCTTGAAGAGCAGCAACAAGGAGTTATAGTTTGCCCGCATAACTCAAGATTGAACCTTTCCAACCAGCAAGTTTTTTCTGCAATCTTTCCAACACTGAATTCCAAAAATTAGGGGTGACTTCCTTGACTATTAGAGGAAGACCCAAATAGACAGTTGGGAGAGGGGCATTGCCACAACCAAGAATAGCAGTCACCTTATTTAATAATGTTGTATAAGAAACAAGTTTTTAATTTATAATTTATAATTTTTAAATTTTATATTATTTTTAATTTTTAATTTTACTATATAATTATTAATATTTATTTTAATAAACAATATATTAGAATATAGTATATAATAGTTTAAATTTTAAAAGTATTTTATAATATTATTAAATTATTTTAAATTATATATTAAATATAAATGAAACTATTACGAGTGGGGGGATTATAATTCTTGCAAATTGAGTAAGATTACATGCTTGACTCATTGGCTCATCTATTGGATGGAAGGCCTTAGATGCTTTTTTCGATAGATGGGAGAGATGCACACATCTTCATGGATTTCCCAACCATACCACCCCAACTGGTTGTGTGCCTACCAATGGCTTTCTTAGACTTACCAAGCACAGATGGAGCGTTTTCTGGCATTGCTTATTCTTAATCCCATCATAGTTTTCAACTTGTAGTTTTTGTCTGAAACAAAACCAAGTTATGTATAGGGTTTTTACTTTTTGCGAGTAAAGAATATTGGTTGGGGTTTTTTAGAGGTCAGAAGTTAGCAAATTTTGAGGAAAAAGATTTTGAACCCTGACCAATTCCATATAGACTATGATTCCAAGATGTTTTGTACCCGGAATTGGCCTAATTTTCGAGTGATTTGGTAACATAGTAGGCATCAAATAAATCATAAACTCATGTCGAATTAAGCATCAAACATGTACATTAATTACTAAACTATATCTAAAGTTCAAATACTTTTTACTATATTACAATAAAAAATATATGAAAAATTCTAAGTACTATAAGTATAGATCATGTCTCCATTCCATGAAAATTGAAATAAATCAAAGAATGAAAGAAGAAGAACACCACTTTCATAGAATTTTTGAGTTTGATCATGGTTGAGAAGTTGAGCAGCCTACCATCGTGTCTACTTGTCTTGCTATTATTCCATTTCCTAATCTACTTTGACCCCATATTCATCCTATCAAGTTCTCATCTTTAAATGCTAGCTTCCTTTCTCAGTGATCTTGGTATTGGATCAGTCTCGTCAAATGCAATAGCCTCCATATTACTTCCTTACAATTGTTGTTTTGGACTCAAAATTTATAGTATATGATGTATCAATAATGTACATAATCCTAGGAGTAGTAGGATAATATTTTTTTTTTTTGTATTTCCTAGCTTACACTAGAAGTTGAACAGTAATCTAAAAGAACTAAACGATCATTTTCATATTGTAAAATATATACATTTTGATTGAATGGAATGAGCTTTCGTTGAATATCTTTCTACTTGTCTAAGTCCCACACATTTTATTTGTTAATGTTTTTCTTGCATTTCATTCTTGGGCTTGACATTGATATCAAACCTTTGGTTGAAGGAAAAGGGTGGAGAACCGTAGGATTATATTGTGAAATATTTTAGTACATTCATTTTTATTTTATTTTGAATGTTCATTCTTCTTTGAAGATTTCATTAGAGAGAGTTCCAGATGGAGAAATGAAATCACGAACAAACGTGAGCTTCAGGTAGATGGAAAATATTATCCACAAGAAAAAATCCGCGATCTTTTTTCGTGAAAAGAATGAGCACTCAATGCTCGAATATGCAGAGTCGAGCTTGAAGACTTGCGCATAAAGACCAAATGCTCAAAAAACGAGATCGCTGAGACAAAACACGGGAATAGAGAGTCGTGACAAAGGGCTAGACTGAATCAGACGCGATTTCTGAGCAAGATTGATCATTTTTTATTGCACAAGAAAACGTGCAAACAAACCAGAAAAAAATCAATGCTCAGAAAAATGAAATCTCTCCTGCCAACCGAGCCTGCTTCGATACCATATTACAAGAGCAAAATGATAAAAAATTATTTGATGTTATTTACAACAGAGTCGAAGACTCTTTATAGAGATTTACAGAAGCGAGATTTAGAAAGTTTCTAAATCTACACTGAAGAATAATGAAGAGATAAAATTACAATAATATTACATGTTTGAGCATTAATAAGTAATTAAATATTATTCTAATAAAGGGTGAAGAACTGTAGGATTATATTGTGAAATATTTTAGTACATTCATTTTTATTTTATTTTGAATGTTCATTCATTCTTTGAAGATTTCAATGTGCAATTTCTAATTTTATTGTGGAGAAAAGCATATTGCAAGCTATAAAAGTGCAGATTTATTCCAGTTTAAATGAGTATGGTCCAGTGGATATAAATCAATGTTGACTAGATGCTCCTTGCCGACATTCTCTTATAATATTTCAGCACATTATCTCTATTAATTTTCCCTAGTAGTTCCCTTATATGCCATCTTATTGCCTCACACTTTGCTCCTAAAGTAGATCTTGTAATTGTTAATGCCAAAGTCGTCTTGCCTAGAACCCTTGTTGTACCAGTAGACCATAGTCATGAACATTAAGATCCAGTTTTATTGCCAATTCATCCAAATTGCTTTGCATTTGCAACTTTCTACCATACTTATCCTCAGTGCAAACTGTAGCTAATCTTCACGTTTCCTGTAGGCTAGCCATCACTTTTTCTTACACCACATTGTTTAGTCTGAGACTTAACAACTTCTGCAGAACTTTTTTCTGACGGCCTTAGCTGTCTCTTATTGTGCAACACGCTTTTCAAGATTTTTTGGTGACATCAGCAACTTAAGTTTGTGCTATTGAATTCAGCTTGTGGAGGTAAGTGCAATTTATTGGGAAATGAGGGTAGCTAGCAACATAAGAAATTGTACAGCCACAGATTGCGATGTTAGCTCATTTGGGCAGGTTGATTGTCACTCTCTTCAAATTAGATGTAGGTGCCACCCACACAAAGACTTGTATGGAGATGAGGTGCGACTCAATACAAATTATTTGCATTCAATGTGTCAGGGCTTTTCATGGATCGCTTCATTCCTCTTGTAGATGTCATCAATACTTATGATTCCCACAACATCCTCCATTATTTTCAATAAATTTTTCATAAGCAGGGTAAAGGTTGGACATTACAGAACCTCAGAGAAGTGCAAAGGCTCAAACTGTAGCTCTGTATATCTGTTACCTCTGCAACCTCTACCACTGATCTGGACTCTTCCAACATTGTTGTAGTGACTCTTCAAATTCTTAAAGTTGTCATTTCATTTCTTCTAGATTTCCATCCCTCCCTTGCTGCTCAAACTAATGCTTTCTTCTTTAAACTTTGGGGATTTAGGTTTTGAGGGAGTATTTTAATAATGTGAGAGTCAAAATGCAGTTCGATGGTTTATATTTGGGGATGACATTATTTAAAATGAAGGTCGGGTGTTTTTAAATTTGGAGGCAATTTTTAATAGTCATAGGGGTGTGTTAAAATAGTGAAAAGGAAATTTTCATTTTAGGACATTTAGGAGGTCATTTTTTTTACCTATTTTATTATTTTGAGGGGGGACATTTTTTAGACTCATTGATATTGCAAAAGGTTAGTTTTTATTTGCAATCAAAAGTCTAAAGATAAAAACAAATTTTGGAAAACCCAAACTAATTGTAGTGTTCAATATACACAATGTTTCTAGTTCACGTTTATGGTTCAAGCTGTTGTGACTAAACTATAATGCCTAACATAGCTGCAACAACAAGGTCTGTGGCTTCGTCCATATAAATCCCTAGTGAGAAATAAGGACAGTTTTCATTTTCCATTTCCCTCTGTTATCCATTCATTGCTATTATAAGATATCTTGATTGAAAGAATTTTCAATTTCTTTCTAAGCAAGTGTCATTGATAGGACAAATCCTTTTCATGTGCTACCTAAGTGTCATGTACCTCTTTACTCTCACATTCTTTAATGTCACTTTCACATACCAACAGGTTTATAGAAAGGATAGGCTTCTTCTATGTTTCAATAGGTATATTGGAAGGTGAGCACATCGAAAAGTTTCGTATATCAATCTAGTGGTATATAGAAAAGACAACCTTTTGGAGTGATAAGGAACCAATCCATCTCCATTTGATAGCAAAAGCCACAAGGTGTTGTGATTATATTGCCTTCAAGCAATATTGGTGGAACTTAACTAGGACCTATGTAATCTTTGTAACCATTTCCACATTATAGAACAATTATCTTTGCAAATTAATGTCAGCAACACACAAGAAGCAGAGATAATATTAGAATGTTGCCATCAATACAAGCCTTTGTTACACAGTTTTGCAATCAATATAAAAAGGTTGGTAAAGACAAAAATTCTTTGAAGAAGAATGTTAAGCCCCCTCAGGTGTCACAGAATAGTGTTGCAAAGAAGAAAGATGTTCTTTAAGAAGTACAACTCAAAAGGCAGCAAAAGACAAATTCCTTGAAGAAAAGTGTTGAGCTCCCTCCTATGTCACAAAACAATATTGTTGTGTCTAAATCAAAAAGTGTTGTCGAAACACATCAAGGATACAATTCTTGTTAGTCCTCCTAATGTTGAATCTCCACTTGTTGTGTGAATCTGGGAGATAATGAAACCCAACAAACATCATATTGGTCTAGGGTATATAAGTGTTGTGAATTTTCATGTAGTAGAATATTCCAAACCTATTCAATTTGTGTTTGGTTGTATTCAATACAATAATCAAATTGAGTCTTCACCTGTTGATCAGCCATGTGAAATTGAGAAGTTGTCATATCAATCAAAATCGACTTGCACTAAAACTCATTGAGTCCAAACATGTTGTCATTGTGGATGTCGAGGACATACCTCTAATGATTGTTTTGATCTACATTCTTCTCTATATCATGCGGTAAACACACATAGTCTACAAAGCAATGTTTTGTCAAAGATCTATCTACAAATTCATTGAGGCATATGCATTTTGGATGGATAGATCACTCTAGGTGGCAAACTAAGGCTCACCTATTGTCAAAATCCCATAGCAGAGTCTAATCCACCATTTCAAATGGCATACGGAAAATTCATCGCCAACAATTCACTGCCAACAATTCACCGCGAGAAAATTCACCACCATGACAATTCACTGCACGAAAAATTAATTGCATGAATTTTTGGCTGTTAATTTTCCCTGGCGGTGAATTGCTAGTGGCGGTGAATTTTCCATCGGTGAATTGTTGGCGGTGAATTTTCCTAGAGCCATTTCAAATGATAGCTCATCTACTCCTGATGCAAATGCTATTGTTGATCTAGTTGAAAATAAGCTCAACATTGCAGTTACTGTTGAGCAATGGTATGGAATCTTGTTGAGCTTGTCTACTCATGATGCAAATGTTGTTGTCAATCCAATTGATCATGAGCTTAGCATTGTAGAGTTGCACTTGATTCCCACAGAGGACAATTATGCACCCAATCTCTACGTTGTTGACAAGAGTAGTGAATTTCTGTACTTATGATTTCCCATTTTGATTGGGATATAATAAGCATACTAAGACAACTAGATATGCAACTCCCTATAGATTATTTGAGGCTATGGATATTGCCCCTTGTTGATTATAATTTTGCACTTGAGTTGTAAGTTGAAAACCTTAAAGGGTGGCTTACAAACTCTTCCCATTAAGTCAAAAACCTAAGAGGGTGGCTTAAAAACTCTTCCCATTAAGTTGAAAACCCGAAAGGAAAGCTTAATGGAGACTCATGATGAAAAATTGAGAGGGTGTCATTGAGTTGTGCATCTCTATACACAGGTTCATGTATGTTGTTCTCTTTGTAGGGGGCCTTTGCAACAATTCTTCAGGCTTATCTTACAATTTAGGGTTCTTCAAGCATGGTACTTGGAAAAACATCAGGATTCGGAGTTTGAGTTCTTCGAGCATGGTACTTAGAAAAACATCAAGATTCAGAGTTTGAGTTCTTCAAGCATAGTACTTGGAGGTTTCTCACATTATCCATTGAGGACTTTTCATTGCAACATATTGTCTCTTATCACTATAGCATCTTAGCAAGTAATGTTCAGCTCAACACTTGAACACTTGAGATTGCACAATTCATTTTGGGTTTTGATTACTTTGAATGGAGCAAGATCATCATATTCCCTCTTATTTCAACACAGTATTTTGTGCCATAGAAGCAGTTTTTTATTTGTCAACATGATTGTGGACAAGAAGTGGTTCACATTTTTAGCTTGACAAAAAGTCAAGTCATTTATTGTATGCTTCATCACACTTTTGGGTTACTCATGGGCACAATCAATTGGGGTTATCCAATTTTCAGGTCATATGGTGTAGCTAGCACATTTTTGGACTACTCATAGGCACAATCAGCCTAGGTTCTCTAGTTTTCCCTCACATAAGTGACACACACAAAAGTTGAACAAACTTCTACAAAATTCATCACTCAAATCAGAAAATGGTGATGAAAAATTTCACAGCAAATGGATACAGTATTCTCTCAAAATGGGATATAGTATCGTGCAAAGTTTATTTGACTTGAAAAAGAAAACTCATGTCTTTACCAAGTCCATGTCTTGGTTCTTAAAAAGTTGCAGAAGGGAACAAGTTATCACCTATGCAAAACCTTTTGTAGAACATTGGAGCTTTGTATCAAGAAAATGAGGTGCCATAAACAAGTTGCCCAATGTGCAGCACAAACAGTGGTTTTACCAATACCCTTGTGGAATAAAGGGGAGAAGTAACAATAACATACATAATCCTAGGATTTAGTAGGATAAATTTTTTATTTTTATATTCCCAGCTACACTAGACATCGAACAATCATCTAGAAGATGAATTGAATAATCATTTTATATTGTTAAAAATTTACATTTTGATTGAACGGAATGATCTTTCATTTAACATCTTTCTACTTGTCTAAGTCCCATACAGTTCATTTGTTAATCCTTTTCTTCTATTTCATTCCCAGGCCTATCACATGAGCACTTAATCATAATTAATTTTTGTGCTAATTTGCTACATTTCTTGGTGGATATTCTTAAACATATTCCACTTATGTCAACATCCAGAAAATTTCCTTGTGTGACTCAAATTCTTGTAGTAAATCTTGGAGCTTAGGAGTCTAGCGACCTAAAACCTTCAACCATATGCTTACATAATATTCATAATAGAAAATTAATAAAAAGGTTAGATCAAGATTGATCATTGAAAAAAAATTATTTAGATTTAGATGATGTGTCAATGATCATAAGAGACCTGAAATCTTAGTGTTAGGAAAGGAACTTGGGAAGACAAGCTTCTTGTATGAACCCTTAGTCTAAGTATATATTTGGAGCTATAGTTTTTTTTTTTTACTTGGATAACTTGTTTTTGGAACATTGTATTAAAGTGTAAATGTAAGTCATCATAGTCAAATCAACAATGAAGCGCCTAGAACAAGAGAAATGTATGTTAATGTAACGATGAACCAAAGGCAAGGGTATCAATAGCATCTTGTAGAGGCATGCATTTATTTTTTGTTTTCCGTTTGTACTTATTGGATGACCCCTTTGGCCGCCTATTCATGGACAAACATATATTGTATGTGGGCTTTATTTACATCCACCATGTGAAGAACCTTAACAAATAGCTTTGATATTTTTATCACCCTAGTAATCCTCCAAAAATCTTTAGCAAATTGAAATTTCACAACATTATTCTCATATGTTTTCTTGCCAGAGACATTAAGTGCATCCCTTCTTGATTGAAAAATGACAACGTAGATAATAGCAGGTGATGAACTTAAGATTGGTACAATTCTAGGATACAATCCATTCCCTATTTCCAACATTTTACTTCCTTTTTATTTGCTTTCCTCAAATATCTTTTCTTATACTTGTTGGATCTTGAAATTGTTGCTCACACTCTTAGAGAATTAATCCACTTCAAGCTAGGGAAGTTTCATTTTGAATGGGGGGATTGATTAGCTCATCTACAAAATGTGAGTAAAGGCCAATTGCTAAGAGTGGATATTCTCTCCCTGACTTTGAGCTCATCTAGACCGAAGAGGGTATTCCTAGAGGTATCCTTAATAGGATTGATCATAGATAAATATTAACTAACTAAAAACATTGCAGTAGTATCCAATGTATGCTTGGTCCTGTTGGTGTACGTTTTATCATCCACCGAACACTTCAGAATAAAATGTCCAAAAACACTCTATCCTCTCTTGAAAAACCACCGCGTATGCTAAGATTGCGAGAAGATCATATGGCGATTCCAAGGTTTCTTTAGTTGGGTCTCGACGTGTGGATAAGCTCAATGGCCGTTGTGATATGCTGGTAATAAACAAGGGGACTTACGTAAGAAAATCTTCACAAGTTTAGGACTTAGGGAATTTATCATTAAAGGCTCTTAATTAGGACTTTCAATGGATCTCAAAAAAATGGTAAAAAGACAAGGGTTCAGGAGAATCTAATCTATGCCTAAGAACTCAAGAGACAATAAGGACTCGGTGAAGGGAATAAACCACACTTTGTTTTGCCTCCTGCAGGACAACATACGCAAAATGGGTGCAATCTTCAAGGGTTGTGAGAATAATTTTCAAACCTCGAATGAGGCTGAAGTTAAGTTTCCACAATTAAGAGCTCAGGCTAACTTTACGCATCGAATGCAAATCATCCATTCGAAGAAAGTATGAGCTACACTTCACCATTGACTCAATATGATCAATCTTTCATTCAATTAACAAACTTTCGAAGCAAATTCTACTTAATCTAACTCTAACTTTAATCTATGGCGGAAGAAGATATGCAACCTCGCTTACTATTTGATAATAAGAAGTTATTCAAGGCAAATCATGCTCAAGAGCTTTTATTATTCAAAATAGTCTCAATGCAACAATTTCATATTCTGTCTCCACACATTACAAATGAGGGGGCGAGCTCAATTTATAGGCTCCCCAATTACAATTCAATGGCCAAGATTGATTTCAAATCAACGACCGAGATTACAAAATAAAACCCTAATTAGGGTTTGTCACTTTCAACCAATGAGAAAATTTCATTTGAGGACACTTGCTTTTGCTAAATATAAATCAACAATAAAATAGAATGTTGTTGCATGTTGATTTGGAACAATTTGATTGGTTGGAAGATGACGAGGCGCCACCTCAGCGTGTTGGATGTCTTCCTTGGTTGCTTCATTTTTCTTCCACGTGCTTGCCTTAGAATATTTTCCCTGCCGATGACTCTGTCCGTTGTGCTTGTTCCTTCCTAGGTTTGATCTTGGATTCCTTTTGAGACTTCGATTTCTTCTTCTCACCTGTACTGGAATCCTTGAAGTCTGGAAGTCTCCCCTTGGAGCAGGTGTCTGGACTTGAAGTTGGTTGTTTTGAACTTCCTCCTGCTTAAACTGGGTTGATGTTATTCCTTTGGATTTCCCCTTTGAATTCTCCAATTTGTGCCGAGAAATTGTCTAAGTAGGGAGATATGTTTTGGAACACTCTCCTTGTCACCATCTGATTATGATTGGAAGCTTGTCTTTAATTCTTCAGGAGATGAAACCCTTCAAAAAGTTGTCCTGATTGCTTCTTTCAAGTGCCTAGAATTTGGAGAAGAATGCCTCTGTGCTTTTGCCACAATGGAGGAAATTGAAATTTCCTCTATGAAGTATTTCCCAGACTTAGCCAAATTTTGGC